>JAKCPI010000945.1:0-72276 GCA_023213315.1 Euborellia annulipes
TAGTTGAATTTGTCCTTTGGGCTCCAAGATCGAGGTAATGGTGTCTCATCTTCATTAACCATCGGATATAATAATTTTATGCGATCAATTCCTGAATTATGAAGCAAATCTTGAGACTCCATCGTCGTACGTCCATTAGAGGACGCGGCCATTTTTAATCTGACGAGCTGAGATCTCGTGACGTCATTAGCCTGATTTGGCAATTGGCCGTCGACTGATTGGAGGGCGACACCTGTCACGACCAATTCACCAAGGTTACTAGATTAGAAGATTGTTCATTCCAAGGCCTTGTGTTCATTCGCCATCAGAGCGTTTCCATTGGCTGATGAAATTGCGTCCACTCGGAAACACTAAAAGCGAGGGAAATTCAAATTTATTATTAACATGATTGAGCATTTTTTTATTCTTCACATTCCTCCCTGTAAATTTGAACCAGGACTTGGCGACGAACAGTTAACTCTATTGTAATTCAATCATTTCGAAGAGAGAGAGATGTTGATGATGGATATACTCGTTTTGAGGCAAGGGCGGATACGAGGGGAGTAATTACCCCCCCCCCCGAGATTAGACTTTTTTTGGGAAAAAATTTTATTTTAAATATAAAATTTTAAAAATTAATACATCAAAATTTGTTTTGTATATATATTCTGGTAAACAAGTACAGAAAGCACCTTTAATTACCGAAAATAAGAAAAAATGTGTGCTGTGCGACTAGTCACACCAGATTATTCCTCACGAGAAAATCCTCTGGATCCGCCACTGTTTTGCGGTTCCCTGAGTCTAAAAAACGTGGTTTTGGCAACATGATGTGTCTGTCTGTGTGTGTGAACAAAATATCTCCAAAACAAAATCTGAGAACAAACAAATACATGTATAAACATGAAATTAATTGCCAGTACCGCATAATGTACTAAATTTTGACAATTTTGCGTGCCCTGAGGATGAGTGCGACTAGCACCCGAAACGTCGGCAACGAAATATAAAGTTTTTTATTTATCCTGGCTGCTGTTTCCCGGGGGAGGCTCCCGTTTACTTTTCCAATTGTATATTTAAGTTAGGCACCACACTGGGACGTGACTCGAAGCTTTTGGACAAAATCGACCAAAGAGTACTAGTACTTTACTAATGCACTTTTTCAGTTTTTTTTTTCGATTTTCTCAAAATTCGCTCAAACGGTTTTGATTAAAATTCAAAAATTAATTATTTTTTAGATGCTTTTTAAAATGTATATTCTCATTGTGCTCTCGAAATTGTTTGACGCACACTTTACTCTTGTACAGTGAGGGACAATATTAAGTCCCAACCATGCATTTTCTACTTGTAATTATTTCATTGTTTTTATAAAAGAAAAAAAAAATATTTATTGGAAATTTTCTAGTTTTGAACTATGAAACGTTCCAATATATAATATTTTTTGTAAACCAATGAAATAATCACAAGTAGAAAACGCATGGGCGGGACAATATTGTCCCTCACTGTACTTCATAGGAAAGATAAGAGACAAAATATAAATATTTTTCCCTATGATTATAAATTTTACATCTTGAATTCTAATATATCGGCGGAAACTAAATATATGTCGACACAAAAAATCTGATGTTACAAACACAGTCTCACCAGTTTTTTGTGGTCATGAAATTTTGTTAACTAATTAAAACACTTTGATTAGGGTCTATCATCTCATTAATCAATTGAAATGGAAATTATTTACTGATTTTTTTTTTTTTTTTTTTTTTTTTTTTTTTTTTTTTTTTTTTTAAAGAATGGAAGGAGGTAGCAGCCAGGAAGGAGTGTCTCCAAAACAATGAAACTCCCAGATATTCGCGACGTTTCGGTCCAAATTTATTTGACCATCATCAGGCAATCAGGCTACAATAGATTTTTATTCATAATTAACATCATTAACAATTAAAACATTACAATGGTTGTTATTTTTAATTTTTTACTTACAGTTGTCATATGTAAATTTATATAAATATATTTAATCATATGTTGCTTCGGACTTGTTAATGACATTAAAATTTTGCTCATCTGCAATCGAAGGCTTAGATATGTGAGGAAGTAATGACAATTTTTTTCAAACATTTGTCTTTATATATAATTATCAAAGTGGCCCCGATTATCTATCAATATTTAATCTTTTTTTACTGCTAATTTTGCTATTTCTTCTTTTCAGTTATTCCGAGTGATGGACATTTATTTTTGCGTTGAATTATCAAATGTTAATTTCTACAACATTAAATTTATAACCGATCTTATATAAACTTTTTTATTTAAATTATATTACTGATTTCAATTTTCAAAAATTCTTTTCTTTTTTCTTGATGGTCAAATTAATTTGGACCGAAACGTCGCGAATATCTGGGAGTTTCATTGTTTTGGAGACACTCCTTCCTGGCTGCTACCTCCTTCCATTCTTTTAAGATATTAATCACAGCCACTTCCACACTCAACAAATATTTACTGATTTTGCATTCACTTTGCGCCTAGATATTAGATAAAATTGTACGAAACGTCTTGCAACAAAGGAGTTGGATTTAATAATAGAGGCTTTCTACCTGGCTGCTGCATTCCTCATCATTCCTGTTATTATATATATATATATATATGATTTAAATAATATGATTTAAATAAGAGCAGGTCCCGGAGACGTTTCGATTTAGACGTTAAATATATCTCGAAACGTCTTCGGGATCGATAAGCTTATAAAGGCTTTTCATTTGGCTGAACCTGTCCTTATTTAAATCAAGTATATTCACAGCCACCAAACTCCTATTCATATATCTTGAATAAAATAATTAAAGAAGTTGGACAAGATATTTAAATAGAATTACTTTAATAAATATACCAATTGGAAAAAAACGAAAACACAATGTAAATTGGAAAGATAAACATAAACAAACAATAGGAGTATTAGATACTTCTTTCTTTCAAGGTGAATCAGACAACAATACTCTCAACAATATAGAGGTCTATATATATATATCAGTGTTATTCATGGGAAAGGAGATCGTCTTCGCCTTTTTATGAATTTATATATACTCAGCACTTTTGACTTAATTCATTCTAATAATTTAGAAATTAAATATTCAAGACCACCTAGAATTTTTGTAGTCTGAGAAAAACCTCTTATAATTAAAATATATTAATTTATATATAATTGCAAAAATTCATATAAAGGCGGATTTAGGTCGAGAGGCCCAGGGTACTTTAAAAAAATGGGCACCACGCCCATAAAAATTAAATTAAAAAATAAAATTGTAAATTATGAATTATTAATTTTATTTAAAATTAACAGATAGAAATTATAATATGTATAAAGAAAGGTCCCACATCGGACTATATACTGTATATATGAAATCAATTCTATTACACTGTTTTTCCGCAAGGATGTAGGGAGGAACAAAAACAAAAATTTTGATTTTTTTTCAAATGAGTTTAATCCTAACATTTCCACACATTAAACTCATTTGGAAAAAGTTTTTGTCCATTTCTACATCAGAATCAGCGTTGTAGAGGTTTTTTCATCCTCTCGGCATGCCCATAAAAATTTATAGATGACGTCAAATTCTTAAGTGGAAGAAAATGGGAGTTTTTATAAAAAAAAGCTGTACATACAGTAGTATACAGTGTATATAATGGGATATTAGAGAATTAAATGAGTTGAACAAAAAAATTCAATATTATCACATAATGTGGCCACTATCAATATTTACAAATTAAACCAGCATTTCAAATAAATTTATTGATTTTTCAATTTTGTATTTGTTTGAATATGATTTATATTTTAAATAATTTACATAAAATAAAACATAGATAGCTGGGTAAGAAAGAACTTGTTATTTTTGACATAATCGTGGTTAATTATTTAGAAATTAATAACACAAAAAAAATGTTACTAACTATAATAAAATACAAGTTATTAAAATGATGACGGAGCACTAGGGTGGGTCGTTTTGCGACTTTTTATTTCGGAGCGAAATTTAATACCCAAATAAAGTGCCACACCCTCATGGACATTACAGAGATTAATTTTTTTTCAATTCGGACAATATTTTATGTGAGAATTTTTACCTCAAAGTTTCCAAATTTCGAGTGAAAATCCAAAAATTGACATTAAGTTTAGTTGGGTTATAAAGCGAGCATATTTTTAGATAACGAGATGTCACTTGCGATGAAAACTGACATTCTAGCCCCGAAATGTCAGTTATATGCCCCTGGAAGGGCCTGAGATGCCTTCTCCGGGCGATTAATTGTACTGAATTTGCCCCGTTTTCGGCCCCAGAGGAGGTATCTCTGGTCCTTCCAGAGCATTTCGAGGCTAGAGTGTCAGTTTTCATCGCAAGTGACATCTCGTTATCTAAAAATATGGTCGCTTTATAACCTAAACTTAATGACAATTTTGGGATTTTCACTCAAAATTTGGAAACTTTGAGGTAAAAATTCTCACAGAAGATATTGTCCGAATTGAAAAAAAAATAATATCTGTAATGTCCATGTGGGTGGGGCACTTTTGCCGGGGATTACATTTCGCTCCCAAAAAAGAGGCAAAACGACCCACCCTAGTGGGCACCAAGTCTTTCTCAAGTGATTATTTTAGTTTTTATAAAATGAGATGGAATTCTATTCTACATTTGAACTAAAAAAAAAAGTTGCCTTTAAAAAATTTTCATAAATAAATAAATAAAAAAAACAATGAACTAATCACATGCACGACGGTCACCTTAATAGATTAAAACAATTCACTGTAATTAGTAAAATTTTTATTTGTATTATTAATTATATATAATATTATTAATAAAACACGATTAATGCCAAAACTGAAATTTATTTCTAATTACATTTCATTTGATTAAATACAATAAATTAAAAGAATTTGATCTTAGCTTCTGGGAACGAATCAATTCCAGTGAATTGGCATTAATAAAGAAAAAAATACTAAATTTTTTTACATCAGTAGAAAAGAAATGAGAGAATATTTCCAAATTCGTGTTATTTGTGCCAAAGACTTCCCATAATAGCCCTAGGTGAATGCATTTACACGCATTAGGAGTAATATATATATATATTGAATTTTATTTTATATAATACTCTAATTGGTATGGACTATAAATTATAAAACAAACAATGAAAATAGTAATCAATGAATTAAGAATTTTATTCTATAAGAAATGCTGGCTCAAAAAAGATGTTCAAATTCTCGAGTCGACTATACAGAATTAGATGCGAGGCTTCTTGGGAAGCGACCCAAAGGCTGAAATGACCGTTCCCTTAGTCCCAGTAGCGGATGCAGTTAATGAAGGTTGATGAACAAGCCCGGCGGGTTTAAGAACTCCTGTCTGTCCAGGTCCAGTGCCAGTAGTCCCCACCTGGTCCCATTTTGAAATACGCTTTTTAGCATCATCTTCAGCTCCCGAGCCACTTCCGGGTCTTTTTGCAGTTCCAGTAACAACTTCAACCTTGGTACGATCCTTTCGTTCCTTCTCTCGTCGATCCATTTCTGTTTTTTGTACTCGAGCCAATTCCTCATAAAACGATTCTTTCCCCCATCGTAACGGGTCATAAATATGTATGGGATAGTTCGTACCTAATTCGTTAATACTACAAAACTGTATTAATTTTTCATAAATACTAGGATTACGGAAATCTTTTCTTTGTTGTATTACATGATTCATATCCAAACCGCTAGACTGCATTTTTTCATATAGCCGAGTGATTTTATCTTGTAATTCGTTGGAGCATCGACCGATTGGCTCTGGTGGGAGTTGGACGTCTTCGGGGTCGTCCATGGAACGCCTTCGTTCACCATCTGGCCCTTCTTCATCTGAGATTAGGGTATCGTCATGATAAGAGACTAACCTTGCTACGCCTTGAGTAATTGCGACAGATGGTTGTGGAGGGGCTGGAGCCACTAAATTCGCAGTTGGTGTAGCTGGACGGGAATTATTCGAATTCACGCTTCCATCCTCATGAGTTGGTGATTGTTCGGTTTCCTCTTCATCGTTGACATCTTCCTCGCCCTCTGAATCTGTATATGTCGCTGTCAAAGACGCTAAAACTGAACTTGGTTGACTTGACATTGTGATTTTTTCGATATTTATATATTTTTCTTTAAACGAGCATAACTTTAACCTAAAAAAACTAAAATAATAGGTTAGTTTTTTAATATAAACTATACAAAATAAATTGATTAAACTTACTTGACGTTATAAAGGACAATTATTCTTAAGTTTTGAATGAATAAAGTTAAAATTAAATTTATTTTAATGGAATGATTAAAAGATATTCATACAAATTCACATTTATTTCATACCCAGAATTAAATTATAACCTGTTTATATGATTTATAGAAATTAAAAAAGTCACTGAAACTGAACATGAGATAGCAACTCCATGTTGATTTGAAACTTCTTGAAGTTCGAATTTCGGTGGTAGAGAGCGCTGGCGGGTAAAAAATAATGGCAGCCATTTTGAAAATTCAAAATAATAAAATTAAAAGAATGGCAGGAGGTAGCAGCCAGGAAGGAGCGTTTATTCCCTGAGCGTCAGGGTGGTGTAACTCACACGATTTGACAGTTCAAAACTTTACTCACAAACGTTTACCAGGCCCTATCGCACTTTGGCGCTTAGCGCTAGCGTCGCTACGTTTGAAAAAACTGTTTGAAAGTCTGGCCGCTTGGGCGCGCTAGTATTAGTTGTATTTGGAACCTGCACACCTTGCCTCCACAGATCCAGGGAATACACAGATCAACATGTTTGGAACATATGATTTGGAATTTGTCTAGAAAATGTAAACAATTTTTCTTTCAGAAGTTTAATAAACAAATTTTAAGTTCTTTCAAATATTTTCTATAAATTTTAGATAATTTGTATATTGAATTAACACTGATTTTACATATTTGCCTACTGATTTGAAGCATTTTGGAGAACACGTGTTTGCATATGTATGTATATGAATGTATATGTCACTTGTAAATGAACATACATTGTCTTTTCTTTTAGAATTATTTTAATTTTTGTTTTTTTATAATTAGTTTGATGTAATACAATCTTTTTTTTTTTAAATAAAAGTGTTTTATCAATAATTTAATTGTTTTCCTTATTAAACCAAATTTCTATTTTCAGGTTTTATTATTAATTATTCAATTCTTTAAATATATAGGAAAATGGAGCCTAAGGCCTCTGATTATTTAAAAATCTTCAATGAATAAAAAAAAAATAATTTTTTAGCCTTTATTTTTATTCATTTAAGATGTTTTACGTAATCAGAGGCCTTAGGCTCCAATTTTCAATTTTTTTCTAATTTATGAAACCTACCTATAATATTAATTTATATATATGTATAGGTAGGAGAAAGTAACAATTTTTAAAATCAAGCGCCCTAGCTGATTATGGCACTGGTGCGCTCTTCTGTGTGGGCCTGCAGTTAGTTTGGTTAATTTGAATTTTGCGCCAAATGTCGACATTGGCCAACTTTGACGGGCTTGAATATCTATATATCTATGCTGAGCGTCTCCAAAACAATGAAACTCGCAGAGATATTCGCGACGTTTCGGTCCAAATTTATTTGACCATCATCAGGCAATAAATGGCTTCCGATGGGCGTTCAACGTTGTTTTATTTTTCGGAGGCCACCTATCCCGATTTTTAGCAATGCTTGGAGTTGCTTAACAACATTTATCTTGGATGCTTCTTCTTGCCAGGCTTGCCGGGCAGATCATGGCTGTCCAGATTGTGACATAGCTTTTTCATATAGATATATATAGGGGAAAAGCCTTCGAATTAAAGGCATAAAAACCCTCGAGTCCTAACGAGTCCCCGTCGCTATCGCCCTACCTAATTTTGCTTCATTTCATCACTTTATGAGCATTTAATTTTTTTTTTCTTGCTTCTAGGGGGGGGGGGGCAGCTGCACCCTCTGCCCCTCGCTGGGTACGCCCATGTTTGAGGGAGAAAAATTTAGTCTCCCTAAAAAAAAAAAGAAAAAAAAGGTAAAATGATATGCATTTTTTATAGGAAATACAAGTTTCGGCCGAAACTAAGATTGAGGTCGAATATTCGGTTTCGGTTTCGGCTGAAAATCTTGTTTCGGTCGAACCCTACTTTGTTTATACAAAATAACTAACAAACATACAGTAAATAAAAAAAATATGCTTGGTATTATATACCAATGAACTGAATGAAGGGAATAAGTTAAAAAGCTAGAGAAGTGTTTAAAATATTTATTTTCATAACTAGCTGCGGTAGGGTTGCCTCCGGCAACCCTACCACGCTTAGGCCCTGGCGGGCGGCGTCTCTGAATAATATTAGTAGCTCTCCCCGTAAGTGTTTGCGTCACTGGTGGTGGTCCTTTCTGCGTCCATCAACCCTACCAGTCTCGGACCACGTTCCACATTTACTCATTAGGGGTCGTCCACATATTACATAAAGACTTTTTTGACGATTTTCTAGTCCCCCCTCCCTGTCACATTTAGTCATATACAAACAAACCCCCCTACAAATATTTTGTCACAACATAGAACTACCCCCCTCCCCCGAAAAAATTTCTTTTACAAAATTCATATCATTTTACCTTTTTTTTTCTTTTTAGTAAATTTTCCCTCGTGACTCAAATAATCACTCCATTTTCCCCTGTTGTGAAAATCATTCGAACTTTTTTTTTTAAATTTTGAATTGTTATGTCACACTTAGAGAAACCCCCGGGTCCCCCATGTCACAATTAGTAACGTTTTGGCCAGACAGACCCCTCCCTCCCTATCGCGATACGTAATATGTGGACGACCCCTAAGCGGCCTCGTGACATGTCATCCTAGTTGCTGAGAATCGGCAGTAACTTAATCGAAGATTCAGCTTTCCTGGCCGTTGCTATTTTATTTTCTTCTTTCTTCTATCCTTTATTGTTGCTTCTATTTTCTAATAACTTAATCGAGGATTCAACTTTATATATTTTTAAATTCATGTTGAATGAATTTTATTTGCTGCTCTTTCCCAGCTACCCGGCCCAGACCTCTCGGCAGGTCCCGGGTTTATCAAGTAGGAGTCATCCCCATTTTTAAGGCACTTAGGCCACCTCAAATTGGGCCCTTTGTGTCTCTGGGTTAAGATTTTCTCCCACTTTCCTACCCTAAGAGTACTTCGGCAATGTTCTATTATTTGCGGTAAGCCGACTTCTGGTTCTGTTTTATTTTCTTCCTGGCTGCATGTGACTATTGGTCATTATAGATCTTCGGACCTTATGCACCCATTCCAAAAAAAAAAAAAAAAAAAAAAACTTCAGATCCGTAATTATTATTGTTTCTATTTTCGTGCTCCTTTTCTTTATATTTGCCCTCTCGATTCCTCAAGCCATTTAGTTGTCTATATATACCAGGTATATACTGTATGTGTAGATAAAAAAAAAATTGATTGAGACCGATGGCTACCGAGGAAGTTCAACACGCTGATTCCTGATTCCTCGCCCTATGGTTCACCGCGCTTTGCATTATCTAACTGCAATGATTTGGGTGTCTATTGCTCTAAACAGTTGCCAGCCCCCCCCTCTCGGCATAGTTTATTGTTGCTTCATTTTAGCTCCCTGGGAGCCCTGGCAACACAGAATAGCAGTACCAAGATCCTTGCTGTTACTCAATGCCAAAGCACGGCACGGCGAAACCTCGGGTGGGTGGCTTGGAAGAATCAGCGTATTAGCCATCGGTACATATTTAATTAAAAAAATATATGTATATATAGCCTAAAGATTAAAACCCTTAAATGGAAATGGGTGCCATGGTAACAAAATATATATATTAGAAATGGTTGCCATGGTAATGAAATATAAATATTTCAAAGAAAAGTATGTTAAAAAGACCTTAAATCCTAATTTTTTAGATAAAGAAAAAAAAGATTTTTAATAAAAGTATATAAAAACACGCTCATAATCACATGGAAGGTTGTGCCAAAATTTCAAAGCAATCGGTCCAGTACTTTCGGAGATCATCGGCCACACACAAACGAACATTTACATTTTTATTTATATAGAAGAACTAGTCGCAAGCCCGCCTTTCGGCGGGCTTTTCGCTTAGCCAGGGGGCTGCGCCCCCTGACTCCCTTGCTCGCCTTCAGCGAGCAAGTTTATTTCCAATTTGGGATATTTCTTGTTGCAATGCAAGTGTTAAGATGTTAAGGAAGGATCTTATATTCAAGCGATACATGAAACCACTTTGACCGATTGGGCACAGCACAAAAGGGTCTGTTTATGACTGTTTAAAGGGTCAGTCACCTGCGTCCTCTCTTCGCTTTTCAACTGCTGCGTAGCCCCCACCCCCCAGCCCATAGTCAGGTAGGAAGCTGGTTCACATAGCACAAAGAACGCTCTCTAATTTCTAGCCAACTTGTTGATTTTGTGTTCTCATATTGACGAAATTTGATTATAATTAATTTTCCAAAATATTTAAGAGATTCAAATTATTACTACGTTACTCCCAGAGCCATGTATTATAGGTGTACTTAATTTCAAATGGATTCATTGAAAATTGTGGATTTCTATAGAACATATACATACATATTTACATACATACATACATTTTTCCCATTTCATTTTTATATATATAGATAGAAGATTATTTCTACTTATATCTTATAAAATTAAAATTAAGTATACTTATATATTTATATTATACGAGGGGGCAGGTGAATAAGTCGGTGACTTTTTGAATGAAACACAGGATTTTGGATAAAACATAAATAAAAAATAAATAAAAAATAAAAAAAATAAAAAAAAAAAAAAATAAAAAAAAAATAAAAATAAAAAAAAAAATAAATTAAAAATAAAAAAAAAATAAAAAAAAAAAATAAAAAAAAAAAAAAAAAAAAATAAAAATAAAATAAATAATTTTTCAACGTAGTCTCCTTTGAGCTCTATACACTTTGTCCAACGTTTCTCCAATTTTTTTTATCCCTTCCAAAAAATAAGATTTGTCGAGGGCATCAAAATCATCGTTGGAGTCAAATCTCTTTCCGCCGAGCCATTTTTTCAGGTTTGGAAACAAGAAATAGTCCCTCGAGGCTAAATCCGGAGAATAGGGAGCAATTCGTATCCCAATTCATGGATTTTTTGCCATGGAGCACTCGATATTCACTTTTTTCCATTTTCTTCTCAAATCACGAGGTAGTCTGCTATTAATGGATGTCAAACAAAAACTAAAAGACCCAGCTGGTTCAAATTTCGACAGGAGTCAGCTGATAGTTGCCTGCTGACAGGAGCAGTGTTGCCATTCCAGTTAAGAGGCGGGAAATTCAAAAAGTCACGGACTTATTGACCTGTTCTCGTATACAATACATTTTTTTAATAATATCAAACTTTGTTGTAGCCTATCAATAAAATAAAAACTTAAGTAATGTATAAAAAAATTGTTAATAGTAGATTCAATAAATAAATATAAAAAAAATATTTAGTACCGGTATCAGGAAAAAGAATTGAAGAATTTATTCAATTTTTAAGAAATAACTTCCATTTCCAGAGCAAATGATTTCTCATCTCTCACAATCGATAATTATAATTTTAAAATGTTTCGCATTTTGACATAGTGGCGGATTTATGCAAAGTCAGTGGAGAGGGACAAGATTAATAAATATTTTATAGAACCGATGATATATTTTTTTTTTAAACAATAAAGACCACAACAGTCATAAGAAGAATAATAAGCAAAGCCAATGGGAAAATAATTTGAGATTCCCCTGTGCCAGGGACAATTAACACACCGCCGTCTGATCCATCGTCAATAACTCCATTTCCATCCCCGTCACCTCCATTTCCTCCACCTCCACCACCCCCGCCGCTTGATTTGCCATCTCCTTTGTTACAGAGCGTTGTTGTACAAGAAGAGAAATATGTCCGGTAACTGTTAACTTCTACGCCGTTTTTTGGAGTGTCACTACAACCACGATAGAACGAATAGATTTTATCTGAAAATTATTTAAAAAATTCGGAATAATTAAAAAAAAAAACAAAAATTAAAGATGACTTATGATCAGTTCCGGAAAATTTTTTTGAAAATTAGGCAATGAAATCTGCGTGAAAAATATTATCAAACTTGATATAAGATTTTTAAATTAAAAAAAAATCTGTGTGACTGGCGCACAGCCCACAACTTTCTCTTTCCTTCGGTAATCGAAAGTTGTGTACTGTTCTTGTCACACCAGATTTTTTGTGTCGACATGTATTTAGTTTCCGACAGTAGGGTACAGTGGGGGACAATATTAAGTCCCACCCATGCGTTTTCTACTTGTGATTATTTCATTGTTTTTAAAAAAATATTATATATTTTCTAATAGAAATTTTCATGGTTCAAACCTAGAAAATTTCCAAAAAAGATTTTCATTTTCTTTTATAAAAACAATGAAATAATCACAAGTAGAAAACGCATGGGTGGGACTTAATAATGACCCTCACTGTACATTCGATTTTCAAGATGTAAAATTTATAAGTATGGCAAAATATTTATATTTTGATACCATGGCAACCATTTCTCCTATCTTTTCTAAGGAGTACAAGAGTAAAGTGGCCTTCAGAAGATTTCAATGACAAAATGAGAATATACAATTTATTGAGAATCTAAAAAATAATTGATTTTTGAATTAAAAAAAAAAATCGTTTAGAGCAAATTTAGAGAAAATCGAAAAAAACTGAAAAAGTGCATCAGTAAAGTACTAGTACTCTTTGGTCGATTTTGTTCAAAAGCTTCGTGTCACGTCCCATGGGGGTGCCTATTTTAAATATAAAATTTCAACATCCTAGCTCTTTTCGTTCTTGAGATATTTTGTTCAGAGACACCCTATTATGAGAGACTTGGGTGGCCCATACTGGCTGAAAGAAGGTCCTACCTGCTGGCTGTTTTTATTTAAAACTAGCTGCGGTAGGGTTGCCTCCGGCAACCCTACCACGCTAGGCCCTGGCGGGCGGCGTCTCTGAATAATATTAGTAGCTCTCCCCGTAAGTGTTTGCGTCACTGGTGGTGGTCCTTTCTGCGTCCATCAACCCTACCAGTCTCGGACCACGTTCCACATTTACTCATTAGGGGTCGTCCACATATTACATAAAGACTTTTTTGACGATTTTCTAGTCCCCCTCCCTGTCACATTTAGTCATATACAAACAAACCCCCCTACAAATATTTTGTCACAACATAGAACTACCCCCCCTCCCCCGAAAAAATTTCTTTTACAAAATTCATATCATTTTACCTTTTTTTTTTTCTTTTAGTAAATTTTCCCTCGTGACTCAAATAATCACTCCATTTTCCCCTGTTGTGAAAATCATTCGAACTTTTTTTTTTAAATTTTGAATTGTTATGTCACACTTAGAGAAACCCCCGGGTCCCCCATGTCACAATTAGTAACGTTTTGGCCAGACAGACCCCTCCCTCCCTATCGCGATACGTAATATGTGGACGACCCCTAAGCGGCCTCGTGACATGTCATCCTAGTTGCTGAGAATCGGCAGTAACTTAATCGAAGATTCAGCTTTCCTGGCCGTTGCTATTTTATTTTCTTCTTTCTTCTATCCTTTATTGTTGCTTCTATTTTCTAATAACTTAATCGAGGATTCAACTTTATATATTTTTAAATTCATGTTGAATGAATTTTATTTGCTGCTCTTTCCCAGCTACCCGGCCCAGACCTCTCGGCAGGTCCCGGGTTTATCAAGTAGGAGTCATCCCCATTTTTAAGGCACTTAGGCCACCTCAAATTGGGCCCTTTGTGTCTCTGGGTTAAGATTTTCTCCCACTTTCCTACCCTAAGAGTACTTCGGCAATGTTCTATTATTTGCGGTAAGCCGACTTCTGGTTCTGTTTTATTTTCTTCCTGGCTGCATGTGACTATTGGTCATTATAGATCTTCGGACCTTATGCACCCATTCCAAAAAAAAAAAAAAAAAAAAAAAACTTCAGATCCGTAATTATTATTGTTTCTATTTTCGTGCTCCTTTTCTTTATATTTGCCCTCTCGATTCCTCAAGCCATTTAGTTGTCTATATATACCAGGTATATACTGTATGTGTAGATAAAAAAAAATTGATTGAGACCGATGGCTACCGAGGAAGTTCAACACGCTGATTCCTGATTCCTCGCCCTATGGTTCACCGCGCTTTGCATTATCTAACTGCAATGATTTGGGTGTCTATTGCTCTAAACAGTTGCCAGCCCCCCCCCTCTCGGCATAGTTTATTGTTGCTTCATTTTAGCTCCCTGGGAGCCCTGGCAACACAGAATAGCAGTACCAAGATCCTTGCTGTTACTCAATGCCAAAGCACGGCACGGCGAAACCTCGGGTGGGTGGCTTGGAAGAATCAGCGTATTAGCCATCGGTACATATTTAATTAAAAAAATATATGTATATATAGCCTAAAGATTAAAACCCTTAAATGGAAATGGGTGCCATGGTAACAAAATATATATATTAGAAATGGTTGCCATGGTAATGAAATATAAATATTTCAAAGAAAAGTATGTTAAAAAGACCTTAAATCCTAATTTTTTAGATAAAGAAAAAAAAGATTTTTAATAAAAGTATATAAAAACACGCTCATAATCACATGGAAGGTTGTGCCAAAATTTCAAAGCAATCGGTCCAGTACTTTCGGAGATCATCGGCCACACACAAACGAACATTTACATTTTTATTTATATAGAAGATAGATAGATAGATTTAATCCACCACTTATCTGTGCGAACTCCTAAGATTCAAACCCATTCCTTAGCATCCGACGGCTTTTTGCCACAGATCGTTTTTTGTGAGAGCCTCCACGCTGTGGAATTCCCTCCCTCGAGAGGTGTGCGGTTGTCGGGAAGTCTTGGGATTTTCCAGTCAAGACTAAGAGATGGGTGGGCCTGTGCCGGGACGGTGGGCTGCCCCGGAGTTTGCGGTGTGAAGCATGTGATGCCGTAATTTGTGTTTATGCTACATATTCTGTTTCCCTACACGTGTAACAATATAATTGCTGCTCATATGAGGCACAAATCGCCTCAGAGCATTTTCGATTATAAATAAATAAATAAATAGTCACACAGACACAGACACACAGACTGACCATGATAAGTATTATGGTGTTAATAAATTATAGGGGGGGGGGGGGGCGTATATAGAAATTTTTTTCGGGGAGGGGGAGGGCCCGGAACGAATTTTTTTTTTTGCGGAACCAAATTGTTCCGCCACACGGAAATTTTTTCCCCTCTCATAAAAATCATTTTACTTTTTTTTTTAGGGATACCAAATTGCTCTCTGCGCCCCCCCCCTTCCGCATTGCGGGGTCTGCGGGGGTGTTATTTACACCCCTGCTTCTAGATATCTATCAGTAAATCTCTTTCTAAAACAGATCTAAGAAGTGCTTGATAACTCCCCAGGAATTAAAGAAAATAAACAAATTTTCAAATGATATTCTTACGTGAATCAACATATTCCATTCGAATGATAACGCAATACTTCATATTGCAATTTGTAGTTGGAGGACTTGTAGTAACAAGCGCGGGATGTTTTTCGCAATTCTTATCTGTATCACCTCCACTCATTTGACAAGTGTAACATTTTAAAGCTGCAAAAAAAAATACAAAATTAATAAGAATACATTTTTTAATTCTAATAAATATATGTTACTTACCCTGTGTTAAATTAATGAATAGAATTAAAGAAAATATGTTTAATAATAAGCGCATTTTTGAAATTAAGACATTGAATCGGAAGAAAGAAGGAATATAATTAAAAATTAAAAGATAAGGACGATTGAGAAAATATGTCTTTTTATCTTGATCAAGATAAAACTATTTTGATTAAATTATTTTATCATCAATTTGTTTTTATTAAACTTATATATAATTAATGATTTCCTGTTAGGAATTTTTTTTTAAAACATGCTTTCTTATACCTTCTATATTTTATTTGGAAGAAGGTGGGGGAGATTTGACTGGCTCTTTTGGAGGAAACGTGAGTAAATCTAGACCCCAGGATGGAATTTTTAATCGGTGGGAAACTAGATATA
This sequence comes from Euborellia annulipes, assembly GCA_023213315.1. Classification (NCBI taxonomy): domain Eukaryota; kingdom Metazoa; phylum Arthropoda; class Insecta; order Dermaptera; family Anisolabididae; genus Euborellia; species Euborellia annulipes. The sequence goes on from JAKCPI010000945.1 coordinate 16,013, forward strand.
TATATATATATATATATATAGAAGGTATAAGAAAAATTGAAAAAATATGGGGCTTTCCAGACCCACCGGAAGATGGCTGGTCCCATGGCCCCCCTTTAATTTTTCTTGGGGCATGGAGCTTTCTGGGGAGGGCCAGGCCCCTCCCCCGGCACCCCCTAGTTACGCCCAGGTTTCTAAGCTTTTACTTGACGCTTCAAATACTTCAGTAGCTGAATACACAACTAATTTCTAATTTTTTCAGGATAAATGGAATTTTCTCGATTTTCATCACCCCTAACTAATATTATTATTATTTTTCTTCAATTTTCTAGAATCTCGGACAGTCCTGGAAGAATTTAAGAGCACCATCATGATAAATAAGCGGAGAAAAAAAAAATTTTTTTTTCAAAAAAAAAAAAAAAAATAGAACGCGAAATAATCCCACTCTGAAATTTTCAGAGCATTTGTAGAAAAAATCAAAGTTTTTTATAAAAAAAAAAAAAATTAAAAAAAAGTGTCATTCATCCCGAAATTTTTGTTTTTTTCCGAAAATGTCAAAAAAAAACGTTCAAGATGAATCTATAAAATTTTGTCATATTTTTTTCTGAAAAGTACATTTAAAGACAAAAATTTCAAAAAAAAAATCGTCCCGATAAGTTAATTTTTGACAGTTTTACGGTTATTTAAAAAAAAAAATCGATGTTTTTTGAAAATGCTATAACTTTTTTTTGGCTGGGTCGAAAAATCTGAAAAAATTCTCAAACACGTTTTCAATAGGGTACAAAAAGATGAGAAAGTTTCAGCCAAATCAAAAATGGTCGGGTTCAAAAGTGGTCGAGTTGGCGTGGAATGCCCCATATACTGTATATATATTTAAGCCTAGCGCATAGCGTGCCTACCTCCTATACTAAACCTCGCGGGTTCGGACCCAGGCAGTCCGATGATTTTATTTAAGCCATTTGGATACCAGGTGGCTTAAATAGAAATGCCTGAACCCCCAATATATATATATATTAATTACAAAGATTATCGTCTAAAGTCTTAAATGGCCTAAGTTGCCGAAAAGACTGAGTGAATATGTGTGTGTGTGTGAGTGTGAATGAGAAAAAAGTGTGAATGTTTTTTTTTATAATAAAATATAAAAGACTATCGCCAATGAAAGTAGAAATCTGCTGCGAATTCATGATTGCCCAACTTTGCATTAAAATAGACACGAATGTAGATATATCAGTGCCGCACCAAGGGGGGGGGGGGGGGGCGGGGGGCGGGGAAAGGGGCGCTGGAAGTGATTGTAGTGAAGATAAAAAATATTATTTAAAAATAACATGAAATATTTTTACTTTCTCTTACCTCTATATATGTTAATATTTAGAGAGAGAAAGTATTGGATTCATGTCAAAAATTCGATGTCGAGAATTTGATGGATATAAACGTTTTGATTTGACAAGACTGTGAGTGTTTTTTATTGGTGAGGCCAAACATCCCATGGCCCCCGGGAATCGAACCCAGGATCTCCGCCTTTCCGGGGCATAAGCCTGCTATCCATTGCATCAGGCCACCGGACCCTCGACCTCCTATGCCCCGGAGATCCTGGGTTCGATTCCCGGGGGCCATGGGATGTTTGGCCTCACCAATAAAAAACACTCACAGTCTTGTTAAATATATCTATGACTTGTTTGGTCCGAATCGAGGTATTTTGAATACTATTATCTTGTTCAAATATATAGATCTCGAAAAATATTTAGCTAAACGTTTTGAGGTCCCCTGAATCCAAAAAAGTGGTTTTTCGCGACATGGTCTGTCTGTCTGTCTGTGAACAATTTTAAGAATGAAGGAATTGAGTTACGAGGTTGAAATTTTATATTTAAGTTAGGCACCTCTCTGGAGAGTGAAAATAAGCTTTTAATTAGAATAGGCAAAAGAGTATTAGTACTTTACTGATGTACTTTATCAGTTTTTTGCGATTTTCTCCAAATTCGCTCCAACCGATTTTGTTTAAAATTCATAAATCAATTATTTTTTGGATTTTCTTTGAAATGTATATTCTCATTTTGACATTGAAATCTTCAGAAGACCAATTTACTCTTGTACTTCAAAGCAAAGATAGGAGAAATGGGTGCCATGATATCTAAATCCAACACTTATAAATTTTACATCTGCATTCAAAGGTACCTTACTGTCGGGAACTAAATATATGTCGACACAAAAAATCTGTGGTAACAAGCACAGAACACAACTTCGATTACCGAAGGTAAGAGAAAATTGTGTGCTGTGCGACAGTCACACGAGATTTTTTTTTAATTTGGTAGAACAAATGAGCAACGCAGCTATTTTATTTGTTCGTTTTATTCCAGCTATTTATACGTACCGGGGTGACAGCTACCCCTACGTGATAAGTATCATCTTGAAACGGAGAACGATATCTCTTCAATGTCTGCCTCGCCGCCGAGACGCCGGTGTTTTCCCCAAAGAAAACAGATTCATAACTTCGGTCTTTTCTGGGTCATTTACAAGTTATCTGAAAAAATTTTTTATTCTAACTAATAATATTCAATCGAAATTATTTAAATGTATAATTATATTAATTCTATAATATTAAAAAAATTACCTTTCAGCAATTAAAACTTAATCCTCTAATATCTACTAGGAAAAACATTCCATTACAGATTAAGGGCATAAATTAAAATTTTGACTTCATTGCTTAAAGAAAAAGGCAAATGAAAAGATTAGAATCGATGAGCTGTGAAGTCAAATACGACTTTCTGCATCGCTGGCTTTTAAAATACTGTATTTATATAGTGAGCACATCTTTCGTCCTAAAAAAAAAAAAATGAATTAGTATTGACTCTAATCAGATAATTATGAGAATATCAAGTCAGTGTTCTATTTACCTTTCATTTGCGAGATTTTTTCTCTTCTTTCACACAAATATTCACTAATTAAGAGTAAACATCAAAAAAATTATCTCTTTTAGTTTTCCGACAATAATTATTTACTTATGGAATATATTTAAATGTCTCAATTGTGTTATTAAACATGTTATAATCCCTGACCTGAAAAAAAAATTTCAATTAGCCTCAGTTAATTTATAAGAATTATGAATTAGTGTTCTAATTTATTTATGTTTACCTTAAATTTCCCAAAAAATATTGAAAATTTTCTCTCTTCTCTCAGTTTTTTACACTCACATAAACACTAAAAAAAAAAAAACACCGAGTAAATGAAATTAATAAAAAAAGAACAGCAAAAAGGGGTTTTAAATAATTAATTATCTCTTGCTTGGCGAATATAAATTATATATATATATTTGATGAATATATATATATATTTTCAAACCGTAAACTGGAAGTCTGAGGAAATCGTATCAGTGAGAATGAACGTGATTTTTGGATTACGAGCAAGCGAGTGCGGGGGCTGAAGTGGAAGAGATCCTACCTAGCCTAACAGAAAATACGAAGACAAGAGAGGGAGTATTAGTGACCCCGTCTCCACCATCAGATCGGTGGAGCCCTCGGGTCTGTCCCTAGCCTCAAGGAATGCACTTTGGCCCTCCAGGCTATTCCTGGAGAAACTGCACCCTTCCCTGACTCGCTTTACTCATAGAGCCACCTCAAAGATGCGAAAACATATCAGACTCACGAGTGCGTCATCGAAAGACGTCTTTTAGCAAAACACAAGAACAGTTGGAACCTGGGCATCTCCTTATGGACCGTTCATGGAAGAAATCAACGAGAATATCTTTCATTGTAGCTCTCTATTTGGATCCTAAATTAAAAGAACAAATCAAGGAAGGCATCCTAACAAAGCGAACGAGCTAAAAGGCACCTGAAGCTAATAACAACAACTATCCAACAGAGGGCTAAAATGAAAGTATTCAAGTTGGTTTCTCCACTATTGGATTCACGAGGAGGAGCTACAGGTTAAAAAAACAAAATCCCTCTCGTTGGCTCGTTGGCATGGTGCACCCTCCACCCCTCTAGATTTAAATCTTTAAACTACATTTAAGGTGTAAAAATAAATTTTCTAAATTATAAATATCGAAAAGTGAATACAATCATACCTTAAGCCCTGGGTATTAAGAAGAAGATAATGAAATCCCGCGGCGGGAGAGGCTCTGTCTCTCTCTCTCTGTGTCAGCTGAAAAAAAGAACATCCTATCCCTAAAGCTAATCTAATCTACCCCCTTTAATATTCTTGCACCATGCTTATATACCTTTGTTCTGTTGACCCTCAGGAATCTGTAACAAAAAAGAAAAAAAAAAGAAATTAAAATCAGAAATTTATATATTTTTGGATTTATAAGGGTATAAAATATTCACCTCCTGAGGGGTTGACGGTCGCTCGAAGCTCCTTGCCTGGAACTCGTAGAGCTGATCCATCGAAGCTCCCTGGCACTCGTAGAGCTGATCCAGTTGATTGCACTAGTTGAACACTGAACACTCGAACACAATAGCACTGGAGAAACACAAACCTGCAAAAGAGAAATTGTTTAAGAATCTATTCCTTAAAGGGTTAACAATCTAGTGAAAATAATTATTTTTAAAATAAAATTTTTATTCTAATCCATAGTTTGATCCTTACTTAATGAATGTATCTAACTATAAAGTGTAAATATACTTACCAAAAAGTAAACTTATAGGAATTCTGGGCCGGAGTGACACGGCCTGTTGTCCCTGTCAAGCCCTCTCTGCAGGCTTTGTCTCAACTTGAGTCGAGAAGACAAGCGCAAGCAGGTAAAACTAGAAACAAAAAAGAAAAGAAAAGAGAATTAGGAAAAATCTCCAACTCATACGTATATATATGTATATATATAGGCTATATATATATACCGGGTGGGCCAATAGTGCGTGGACGGAAGATTGTGGGGTTATTAACGGACATTTTTAAAATTTGTTGATCGCACATAATGTGGGGCCTTTAGGGCTACAAATTAAAAATATTTTTGTTTCAATTGCACCTCATATACAGGGTGGTCCATATCAAAGTTATGTTTTTTTAAATGGAACGCCCTGTATATTATTGCAAATTTGGATTCTACGGCCAATTTTAGTATGAGTTTATGTCATGCAATGTATTCTAAACCAAACCGTTTAGCCGCAAATCGGGCTTTAGTGAAAAAACTGCTCTCTGAAAAAAATTGAATATCGAGCGAACCATAAAACTTAGGGGGCTGTTATTTTGTGAGGTTACTAACCATGAAATGTACTAATGTAGGCCAGATGGGGAACCCGAAACTATTCTTATGTTGGGAGTAATGGCCATGCCAATTTGGAAAATTTCAATCATGGGTAACTTTCTTATTTTAAATGGAACATGCTACTTTTTTTATGCTATGGGACGTGAAATTTAATTATCTTTCAGATGATATAACGTTGTCTATATCTATCTTTGGTAGTTTTCTTTTTATTCCAAAATATGTGGTAACGAAATAAAAAATATTTATTATATACAAAATGATTGAAAAAAAAATCCAAACGCAAAACAAAATTGTAATAAATTGAAAAAATATGCTAAATAATCGAAAAAGTCTTTAAATTTCCTTTAAAATCATTTATTTGAGCTCATCAAAGAAGTCGCGCCTGCTCAAATTCGGGTATGATTTGTCAACAAGATGGCGCACTTCCTAACCTGAACATAACCCTAAATTCTTTTTCGAGAAGTTCAAATAAATGATTTTAAAGGAAATTTAAGGACTTTTTCGATTATTTAGCATATTTTTTCCATTTATTACAATTTTGTTTTGCGTTTGGATTTTTTTTTTTTCAATTATTTTGTCTATAATAAATATTTTTTTTTTTCGTTATCACATATTTTCGAATAAAAAGAAAACTACCAAAGATAGATACAGACAACCTTATATCAGCTGAAAGATAATTAAATTTCACGTCCCATGGCATAAAAAAAAGTAGCATGTTCCATTTGAAATAAGGAAGTTACCCATGATTGAAATTTTCCAAATTGGCATGGCCATTTCTCCAAACATAAGAATAATTCCGGGTTCCCCATCTGGCCTACATTAATACATTTCATGGTTAGTAACCTCACAAAAGAACAGTCCCCTAAGTTTTATGGTTCGCGAGATATTCAATTTTTTCCAAACAGCAGTTTTTTCACTAAAGCCCGATTTGCGGCTAAACGGTTTGGTTTGGAATACATTGCATGACATAAACTCATACCAAAATTGGCCGTAGAATCCAAATATGCAATAATATACAGGCCGTTCCATTTAAAAAAACATAACTTTGATATGGACCACCCTGTATATGAGGTGCAATTGGAACGAAAATATTTTTAATTTGTAGCCCTAAAGGCCCCACATTATGTGCGATCAACAAATTTTAAAAATGTCCGTTAATAAGCCCGCAATCTTCCGTCCACGCACTATTGGCCCACCCGGTATATATATATATATATATATATATATATATATATATATGGGGCATTCCACGCCAACTCGACCACTTCTGAACCCGACCATTTTTGATTTGGCTGAAACTTTGTCATCTTTTTATACCCTATTGAAAACGTGTTTGAGAATTTTTTCAGATTTTACGACCCAGCCAAAAAAAAGTTATAGCATTTTCAAAAAACATCGATTTTTTTTTTTAAATAACCGTAAAACTGTCAAAAATTAACTTATCGGGACGATTTTTTTTTTTGAAATTTTTGTCTTTAAATGTACTTTTCAGAAAAAAATATGACAAAATTTTACAGATTCATCTTGAACGTTTTTTTTGACATTTTCGTAAAAAAACAAAAATTTCGGGATGAATGACACTTTTTTTTAATTTTTTTTTTTATAAAAAACTTTGATTTTTTCTACAAATGCTCTGAAAATTTCAGAGTGGGATTATTTCGTGTTCTATTTTTTTTATTTTTGAAAAAAAAAATTTTTTTTTTCTCCGCTTATTTATCATGATGGTGCTCTTAAATTATTCCAGGATTGACTGAGATTCTAGAAAATTGAAGAAAAATAATAATAATAATAGTTAGGGGTGATGAAAATCGAGAAAATTCCATTTATCCTGAAAAAATTAGAAATTAGTTGTGTATTCAACTACTGAAGTATTTGAAGCGTCAGGTAAAAGCTTAGAAACATGGGCGTAACTAGGGGGGTGCCGGGGGGCCTGGCCCTCCCCAGAAAGCTCCTTGCCCCAAGAAAAATTGAGAAAATATGGGGCTTTCCAGGCCCATCGGAGGATGGCTGGTCCCATGGCCCCCCTTTAATTTATCTTGGGGCAAGGAGCTTTCTGGGAGGGCCAGGCCCCCCGGCACCCCCCTAGTTACGCCCATGTTTCTAAGCTTTTACCTGACGCTTCAAATACTTCAGTAGTTGAATACACAACTAATTTCTAATTTTTTCAGGATAAATGGAATTTTCTCGATTTTCATCACCCCTAACTATTATTATTATTATTTTTCTTCAATTTTCTAGAATCTCAGTCAATCCTGGAAGAATTTAAGAGCACCATCATGATAAATAAGCGGAGAAAAAAAATTTTTTTTTTCAAAAATAAAAAAAAAATAGAACGCGAAATAATCCCACTCTGAAATTTTCAGAGCATTTGTAGAAAAAATCAAAGTTTTTTATAAAAAAAAAAAATTAAAAAAAAAAAGTGTCATTCATCCCGAAATTTTTGTTTTTTTACGAAAATGTCAAAAAAAACGTTCAAGATGAATCTGTAAAATTTTGTCATATTTTTTTCTGAAAAGTACATTTAAAGACAAAAATTTCAAAAAAAAAAATCGTCCCGATAAGTTAATTTTTGACAGTTTTACGGTTATTTAAAAAAAAAATCGATGTTTTTTGAAAATGCTATAACTTTTTTTTGGCTGGGTCGTAAAATCTGAAAAAATTCTCAAACACGTTTTCAATAGGGTATAAAAAGATGACAAAGTTTCAGCCAAATCAAAAATGGTCGGATTCAGAAGTGGTTGAGTTGGCGTGGAATGCCCCATATACGGATGGGCCAATAGTGCGTGGACGGAAGATTGTGGGCTTATTAACGGTCATTTTTAAAATTTGTTGATCGCACATAATGTGGGGCCTTTAGGGCTACAAATTGAAAATATTTTTGTTCCAATTGCACCTCATATACAGGGTGGTCCATATCAATGTTATGTTTTTTTAAATAGAATGCCCTGTATATTATTGCATATTTGGATTCTGTGGCCAATTTTAGTATGAGTTTATGTCATGCAATGTATTCCAAACCAAACCGTTTAGCCGCAAATCGGGCTTTTGTGAAAAAACTGCTGTCTGGAAAAATTGAATATCTCGCGAACCATAAAACTTAGGGGACTGTTCTTTTGTGAGGTTACTAACCATGAAATGTACATGTAGGCCAGATGGAAACCCGAAACTATTATTATGTTGGGAGAATTGGCCATGCCAATTTGGAAAATTTCAATCATGGATAACTTCATTTTTTTCAAATGGAACATGCTACTTTTTTTATGCCATGGGACGTGAAATTTAATTATCTTTCAGATGATATAAGGTTGTCTATATCTATCTTTAGTAGTTTTCTTTTTATTCCAAAATATCTGATAACGAAAAAAAAAAAATTATTATAGACAAAATAATTGAAAAAAAATCCAAACGCAAAACAAAATCGTAATAAATGGACAAATTATGCTAAATATTCGAAAATGTCTTTAAATTTCCCTTCAAATCATTTATTAGAACTTCTCAAAGAAGTCCCGCTTGCTCAAATTCGGGTTATGATTTGTCAACAAGATGGCGCACCTCCTAACCTGAACATAACCCTAATTTCTTTTTCGAGAAGTTCTAATAAATGATTTTAAGGGAAATTTAAAGACATTTTCGAATATTTAGCATATTTTTTCCATTTATTATAATTTTGTTTTGCGTTTCGATTTTTTTTTCAATTATTTTGTCTATAATAAATATTTTTTTTTTTTCGTTATCAGATATTTTGGAATAAAAAGAAAACTACCAAAGATAGATATAGACAACCTTATATCATCTGAAAGATAATTAAATTTCACGTCCCATGGCATAAAAAAAGTAGCATGTTCCATTTGAAAAAATGAAGTTATCCATGATTGAAATTTTCCAAATTGGCATGGCCATTTCTCCGAACATAAGAATAGTTTCGGGTTACCCATCTGGCCTACATTAGTACATTTCATGGTTAGTAACCTCACAAAAGAACAGTCCCCTAAGTTTTATGGTTCGCGAGATATTCAATTTTTTCCAGACAGCAGTTTTTTCACAAAAGCCCGATTTGCGGCTAAACGGTTTGGTTTGGAATACATTGCATGACATAAACTCATACTAAAATTGGCCGTAGAATCCAAATATGCAATAATATACAGGGCGTTCCATTTAAAAAAACATAACTTTGATATGGACCACCCTGTATATGAGGTGCAATTGGAACAAAAATATTTTTAATTTGTAGCCCTAAAGGCCCCACATTATGTGCGATCAACAAATTTTAAAAATGTCCGTTAATAAGTCCACAATCTTCCGTCCACGCACTATTGGCCCACCCGGTATATATACATCCCTCAACGGTGGGTATTTTGAAATAAACAGACCACTGGAAAAAAAATTTGTTTCCATGAATATGTCAACTTAAGCAGTAAAAAGTTATTCTAAGTACAATGGTTATTTCAAAAAGATTTTTGATAGATTTAAGTATGAGTGTGTGTGTGTGTGTGGGGGGGGGGGGGGGGGATGTGCTTTCACACCTCAGGTTAATTAATTTTTTCCATAAAATTATTCTTATATCTAGTATGTTTAAAAAGTTATCCTTGCTGGAGAGTACAATTTTATAAAACTTTTTTCTAATATTTGCAGTATATGATATAGAACGGGACTGAAAAAGGACAAGTCCGTTATTTAAGATGGCAGTCATGGCTATTCATATAGTTTTAATTTTATATAAAAGAACCATTCGATATAAAATTAAAACTATATGAATGGCCATGACTGCCATCTTAAATAACGGATTTGTCACTTTTTCAGTCCCGTTCTATATCATATACTGCAAATATTAGAAAAAAGTTTTATAAAATATTTTAAAAAATATTGTACTCTCCAGCAAGGATAACTTTTAAACATACTAGATATAAGAATAATTTTATGGAAAAATTAATTAACCTGAGGTGTGAAAGCACACACACCCCACACGCACACACACACACTCATACTCAAATCTATCAAAAATCTTTTTTGAAATAACCATTGTACTTTAGAATAACTTTTTACTGCTTAAGTTGACATATTCATGGAAACAAAAACTTTTTTCCAGTGGTCTGTTTATTTCAAAATACCCACCGTTCAGGGATGTATATATATACGGTATATAATAGCTGTCTTATCGAAACTGAAACTCCCTGGAAACTGAGGTCGGTAAAACACACAAAAAATAGATCTTTTTGTACCGAAAAACCTCACAATAGACTTAGATCATCATATATAAGTGTTATCCTATTTCAATTTCAACATGCATATATGTAAAAAATTTTTTAAAAAAATATGTGTAATTTATATCTAGTAACAAAACTCACCTCTTGTACGCACAATGTGGAATAATTGATGTGTTCTTTCGAATTTTCTTTTTAGGCCTTGAAGATGGTTTTTAAAAACCGAAACCAAATACATTCGCTATTGGTCGGCCAAATTTAAGTTTTCCAATAAAAAGAAATAAACTTACCAAGCTTTTTCTTAGTAAAACCAGCCCTTCATCTGCTTTAAAAATACAGACAAGTAATCTCAATAATTTAAAGATTTTATATAAAGCCTATTGGGATCTATGGGAGAGGCGTGGCTTCACCTGGTGGCAAAAAATGAACTAGCCATTGTAGGATTGAATGGCTGAGCTGATACGCAAGTACTAGTGTTTTATGAGACAAAAAGTTTAATTAAAAATAAAAAATGGGTGTGACGATACAGGAAATTTGTAGGTTTTCTTCTGCCACACTTACTAATAGAAATTTTATTTGTGGAGACAATATTATTGATCCTGGTCATGTTTTAAAGTGAGTAATAGTAATGACAGTTTCAATGACAGACCAAATTCTTGCTTTCTGTTTACAAACAACAAGTTTACGAGAAGAATTTCATGAAATAAATGATCAAATTTTATAATAATAACAATTGGGATGGATGCTCGTATAAGGCTGGATTAGGAAGTACCTGCAAGCACATTTGGGGCTGCACTTTTATTCTGTAACCGCTATTTATGATATCTGATATGATGTAAGTCAAAAAGTGTTTGAAATATTTTATTGTAATAATAAATACAAGATAATTAAATGATAAATTAACTAAAAAATTAATACCGGTAATTAAATATAAAATAATTTTTTTTTTTTTTGTACTTAACAGAAATAATTTAGATGATTTAAAAAATATCACGTGTACAGACAAAAAATGTGTTTGGAGTGCACTACATAAATCAGCTCTTAAAAAAATAAGATATGAGAGGCCTTAGCTGGAGCACAATTGTTTTGGAGAAAAACAAGAAAAAGATAGAGGCAAAAATTTAAAAGAAGGCTTCTAAATCTGATAGATTGATTCTTCTACAATAAAATTATTTATAATTTTCACTATACTGTCTTTTTTTGGAAAAGAATGAAATCGAACTGTTTAATGCTTAGATGCATGACTTTTACACCCATAAACACAAAGTAGATACACACTGCTTTTATTTTTATAAGGAGAAAATTTCATATTTGTGAATATTTTAGTGAATGTATGTATTATTTATTAATCTAACAATAATGTTTACTCGTGGGTTATAACTTTTTTTTAAATAATACAATTATATCAGATGTTTAAATGTTCTTGTCCCTTATATCACGTTAAACGTATGAAGGTTTATCCTACAATCGCTAGTTCGACTTTAAGCCACCAGGTAGCGTATTGAAATGCGTGAAAATAAGCTTTTAATCAAAATCGGCCAAAAAGTTATAACGGCGGAAACTAAATATATGTCGACACAAAAAATCTGGTGTAATAAGCACAGAACACAACTTTCAATTACTAAGAGAAAGTTGTGTGCTGTGCGCAAGATTTTTGGCATGTAAATTATTAAGGGAAAAATAAAAAAATCTAAAAAAGTAATAATACATTTTTTAATGGTAAATGTGGCCTTCGTATTTCTTAAAAATTTTCGTTATTTTTGTATACATCTCGATCAAAATGGCTTACTGCCACCTTTTTTAGACTAATAAAGGGAAAGGAGAGAGTATTTTCTCTGAAAAAGTTGTTAATATTAATGAACTCGTATTCTTCACTTTGACCAAAATTAATTGTAGAATTTACAATGTCTTGACGTTCATCTATATTTTATATATAGTTTTATTATTTATTTGATTTATCATTTAATAGCTAATATATTTTTTTATATTTTAGAGTCCTTTCTACCCAATAAGGCAATTTGAAAAGGCCGATATCCCGTACTATGATTATGTGGATTTTAAGGCTTTCCGTGATTTGAGAAAATGCTTAATATTGAGGAAATCTTTTTTTAATAAAAATTTTAAAGAAAGTCAAGAAGAAAGAGTGGAGTCTAAGGAGATCTCTAATTCCGAAATAGAAGACCCTTCCCAAATACTAGAGAGGAGCCTAAGGAGGAGATCTCTAATTCCGATATAGAAGACTTCTTCCAACAATCAAGAGAGGAGTCTAAGGAGGAGATCTCTAATTTTGAAAGAGAAGACTTCTTCCTAGGAGATCCATTATCAAGTCCCCTGGATTCTGAAACTGAATCTTATAGTGATGGTGAAGATTTTTTTTAGTTTTAGTGAGAGAATTTAGAAATCTTTTTTTTATTGAATCTCTATATTTTAATATAAAAAAATTATGTTTAGTTTATAATTATTTTTAAATTTTTATTTGTTAAGATTTTTTTTTTTTTTTTGTAATTTATTAGTTTTAGTGAGTAAGTTTAGAAAACTTTTTTATTGGATATAATAATAAAAGAATTATATGTTTAGTTTTATTATTTTTAAATTTTTATTTGTTAAGATTTTTTTTTTTGTAATTTACTGAAGATATAAGTAATTTACCTCAGCTGCTTGATCCAAACGATCTTCGTAACAAAAAATACGAACTATACTGTAATGATCTCCAGCTTGTCGATAGGCTGCCATTGCTTCATCTAATCTTCCTTCAGCCTCCATGTATCGGCCCCACCATCGTAAAAGAGCCGGATCTCGATGATTGGCTACGTATTGCTCTAGACCAGCTGGTTCATCGAGTAACATACGAGGAACCTAAAAAAAAAAAAAAAAAAATATTGTGGTGAGGCTGAAGAGTTTTATCAAGGAAGAGTTGCAAATGCAGCCAAATTTTATTCTTGGGAATTGAAGATGACCGCTATCGTTAACATTTGCAACCCTTCCTTGATAAAAATATGCATTGTAATTTAATTGAAATAAAATAATAATTATAAAAGAAGATGAGCAGGAGCAGCCAAAATTAAAAACCCTTCGATTATTTACAATCCAGAGAGATGTTTCGGGAAAACTTCTTTCTTCGCTGGATTGTAAATAATAGAAGGGTTTTTAATTTTGGCTGTTGGTTTGTGTAAAGGAAGATGAGCAGCCAAAATTAAAAACCCTTCGATTATTTACAATCCAGCGAGATGTTTCGGGAAAACTTTCTTCGCTGGATTGTAAATAACACTGGGCAACAGTAATTTTGTTGACTGAGAATTTGAAGCTATTTCTGGGTATTTGGGTAGCGCTGATTCCAAAGATGCCATCAGTTTTGCCCCATCACGTCAGATTTTAGAGCTATAGAGAAAATAAAATTTCAATAGAAAATGTGCTCTAAAGTGGCTCTAATTTTATATTACCTGGATTTTTTTAAGGCAACACCCTTTAAAAATATGCAGATAGTTATAATACATATAAATTTTAAGCTTCAGCCTAATCTGAGGTCATTTAGACGTGCCGCAAACGGCTTAAAGTTTAGAAAAATCGAATGTTTTCAGTTTTTTTTTCTTTGGTCACCCCTAATACAATTTTAGGTATCCCTGAATGAAAAAAACATATATTTACGTTATTCTATAGTTCTTTGGCTTTCTAAAAAGCATTCATTCGTAAAAATCTATTAATTATTAACGAAATTATTAATAAAAACGTCACCAAAGAAAAAGCGCAAGTCCATTTTTTTCGACCAGTGAGTGTACTTGCGCTTTTTCTTTGGTGACGTTTTTATTAATAATTTCGTTAATAATTAACAGATTTTACGAATGAATGCTTTAGAAAGCCAAAGAACTATAGAATAACGTAAATATATGTTTTTTTCATTCAGGGATACCTAAAATTGAAAGGGGTGACCAAAGAAAAAAACTGAAAACATTAGATTTTTCTAAACTTTAAGCCGTTTGCGGCACGTCTAAATGACCTCCGATTAGGCTGAAACTTAAAATTTATATGTATTATAACTATGTGCATATTTTTAAAGGGTGTTGCCTTAAAAAATCCAGGTAATATAAAATTAGAGCCACTTTAGAGCACATTTTCTATTGAAATTTTATTTTCTCTATAGCTCTAAAATCTGACGTGATGGGGCAAAACTGATGGCATTTTTGGAATCAGCGCTACCCAAATACCCAGAAATAGCTTCAAATTCTCAGTCAACAAAAAAAAAAGTTCCTTTTTGTTGCCCTGTGTAATAGGAGGGTTTTTAATTTTGGCTGCTCCTGCTCATCTTCTTTTACACAAACCAACAGCCATTGACTTCATTAAAAAATATAATTATAATGTAATGAAATTTTTATAATTGATAAATTAAAAATTTATTTAATTTCCTTCAACTTATTCCTTCATTTCACCCTAATAATTAAGAATATTGCCCAATATATATACAGGGTGCGACGCAGGAACTAACTTACTTTAAACAATGATAAAACAAAAATCTGGTGTGACACCAGATTTTTCCTGTCGACATATATTTACTTTCCACCGATATATTAGAATTCAAGATGTAAAATTTATAATTATGGGAAAAGCCCCCGAGTTTGGCGTAGTAGGTAGCGTGCCTACCTCCTATACCAAACGTCGCCGGTTCGGACCCAGGCAGTCCGATGATTTTATTTAAGCCATTTGGATACCAGATGGCTTAAAAGAAATGCCTGAACCCCGAATATATATATTAATTACAACGGTTATCGTCTAAAGTCTTAAATGGCCTGAGTTGCCGAAAAGACTGTGAATGTGTGTGTGAGTGTTGAGTGTGAATGAGAAAAAAGTGTTGAATGTTTAAAAAAAAAATCTGGTGTGATGGCGCACAGCACACAACTTTCTCTTACCTTCGGTAATCGAAAGTTGTGTTCTGTGCTTGTCACACCAGATTTTTTGTGTCGACATGTATTTAGTTTCCGACAGTAAGGTACATTCGATTTTCAAGATGTACTATTTATAAGTATGGGAAAATATTTATATTTTGTTACCATGGCAACCATTTCCTCTCTTTTCTATCAAGTATAAGAGTAAAGTGGTCTTCAGAAGATTTCAATGACAAAATGAGAATATACATTTTAAAGAAAATCTAAAAAATAATTGATTTTTGAATTTAAAAAAAAATCGTTGGAGCAAATTTTGAGAAAATCGAAAAAAACTGAAAAAATACATCAATAAAGTACTAGTAATCTTTGGCCGATTTTGATTAAAAGCTTATTTTCCGGTCCCGGGGGGTGTTTAACTTAAATATAAAATTTCAGCCTCATAGCTCAATTCCTTCATGCTTAAAATTGAACACACACACACACACACAGACAGACCATGTCGCGAAAACCACTTTTTTGGATTCAGGGGACCTCAAAACGTGAAGATCCATCGAATTTTTGACATGAATCCAATACTTTCTCTCTATATATATATTACATATATATACATAGGTAAGAGAAAGTAAAAAAAATGGGAAAATATTTATATTTTGTTACCATGGCAACAATTTTTCCTATCTTTTCTATGAAGTACAAGAGTTACCAAATGGCTTAAATAAGAATGCCTGGTGCCCACGAGGCGTTGTGTAGAGGTTAGCGTGCTAACCTCATATACCAAACGTCGCGGGTTCGGACCCCAGGCAGTCCGATGATTTTATTTAAGCCATCTGGATATCCAGATGGCTTAAATAAAAATGCCTGGACCCTAATATATATAAATTCATAAATAACGGTTATCGTAAATGTCTTATATGGCCTGAGCTGCCGAAAAGACAGTGTGAATGTGTGTGTGAGTGTGAGTGTGAATGAGAAAAAAGTGTGAATGTTTAAAAAAAAAAAAAAAAGTACAAGAGTTGAGTGGTCTTCAGAAGATTTCAATGATAAAATGAGAATATACATTTTAAAGAGCATCTAAAAAATAATTGATTTTGAATTAAAAAAAAATCGGAGCGAATTTTGAGAAAACAAAAAAAAAAAAAAAAAAAAAAAAAACTGAAAAAGTACATCAGTGTTCCATGACGGAAAAAGTTTGGGATCGACTGATCTAGTAAACTATTAACAGATTAAAGAAATTATTTTAGGACAATAAATAAATGAATAATAGCACCAACATGTGTAAGATGGGTTCCAGCTCGTTCATATAGTTTAGTGGCGCCTATAGAATCGCCACAAGCCTCTAAATGTCGTGCCCATGAGTGCCAAGCTGCTTTCGCTCCAATCCTGTCTTTTTCTTCAGCTACTTCTACTGCCTCTTTCCATTTATCCTAAAAAAGAAAATTTTACCAATCAACATTTGACATGACACATATTTAAGTATATCAAAATTTACTAATAATGTTTATAATTGTGTTTATTAAAGCTTTTGTAGTTTGTATTATTATTATTATGGGAGTTTTTAAGGGGGTTCAGGAGCGACGTCTAAACGTATTTTAAAAAAATCTAGACTATTATAAGGAATTTTTCAATGCGGTTTTTTTTTAAATGAATTAAATTCATAAGATATTATTGGGACATCGAGCTATAATTTTTTTAATGACATTAAAAAATTAAGGAAATTAATTTTTTTGTTATCAAGCAAATACAAAAAAACAAGATGTCCCAATAATCTTTAATTTTTTTTTAAATTTAAAAATGAATTTATTGTTATTATTAATCACATATTAATTAAGAAATTTTTAAAATAAGCTTAGATGATTTATTTAAAAACCAACTGTCAAATTAGTACAGCATTCTTGCAATAGATGGCAGGCTAATCAAATAGACGATATAGTATTAGCATATATCTGGCCTATATTTATATATTTTTATGCTTTTATAAAAGATACATAATATATAATAACATTTATAAAGTATTTATTGTTAAAAGATCAATGAAAATCAACCAAATGCATTAAATATTATTAGCTACCATTCTGACATCTCTTGGCAAATTTTTGAATTACTTGGTTTTTTGGGCATACTTTTTATGACACACTTCGCCGTCTTATCGAGAAAAACATGCGTAACATTTTCACTCCAGAGGCCCCTTAATTATAGACCACATTTTGTTTTAATTATTTATTAAAAATATAAATTATATTTATTTATTAGAAATATTATTGGAATAATTTAATAATATTTTGTACCATCTATGTTAAAAAATCAAATACAGAAAACTTGAAAACGACTGCCGAATAATCAGTCGAAACATTGTACAGTATTTATATTTTTAATAAATAATTAATAACATAATGTGGTCTAAAATTAAAAACTCCCATAATAATAAAGTTTATAATGACCTGTGCTTGAAGAAGTTTTGTGACAAGATCCCATCGCTTGGCACGCTCAAAAAGAAGCCTAGCCTGGGCTGGCATGTCAAGTTGTACTGCAAGAACGCCAAGTTGAGCCTCTGGTTCTGGCTCAGATGTTGCTGCCCTACGTACTGCCATGGCTAGACGAGCTTGACGGAGTCGAGAGAGACATGCTCGAGCCACAGCCAGTCGATCCGATGCTTCACCTGCATCTGATGTGACACATACACGTGCGAGGCTTCGCCACACTGCTGGGGATGACACCATCTAAACAAATGAATGGTTTCAGTAAAATTCATTTTTACAAAGGTTTCCATCATTTGACTTGGCACCTGAATTGATTTAAATGCATCACGGAGTCGCCCCGCAGCCAGTTCATAGCTGAAATCTAATACTGCTCGACGAGTTTGGGAATCGCAACCCTAAAACAAAAATATTTGATGGTAACATTTGGGGGAAACTGATGAAATGCAGTTTAAAAATAAATTAGAAAACGTTTTACCTCCAAACCTTCAAAATGTTTTACAGGAATTGATTGAACAATTTTTATGTTAGAATTTTCTTCAATAGTATTTGCAGAGACAACATCATCATCATAATCTCCTTCAGGAATTCGCAAAAGAACATAAATTGGAGCCTGTAAGCCGAGGAGCCGAGAAGTGTTAGTTGGAAAAGTTTCATCTGCATGGATAAGAAAAGGATCTTCTTTTGTTGTAAATGCCGTTATTAAAGAATGTTCTTCTTCTGATCGAGAGGCTTGCACCTAAAAAAAAAATTTTTCTCAAAAAAAAAGTTGTGTAAATTATGTAAAATAATCCAAATACTTGCTAAAAAAAAATCTGGTGTGTCAAGCACAGAACACAACTTTCGATTACCGAAGGTAAGAGACCACACCAGAATTTTCGTGTCGACATATATTTATTTTCCGCCTGTTACGGCAGTTTTTAAAACATCCGCCACATTTAGGGAATTTTAAATTATTTTATTTTAGTGACATTTAAATTTGTCAAATTTCAATTTATTTATTTTTTATTTTTTTTTTACCCTCGAAATGAGCCTTCCAGGGAGGAAGTCACCCCTGGCGAACTTGCAGTACACCGGCTTTGCATTCTGCATCTATCTATTTGTTCGTGGAAGGTTGAATAATACACTCAGCCGTCTCCATCCCTTGAATTTGGTGACACTATTCATCGCCCGGCTCTTTCGTTCCTTTTCGATAACGAAAAGAGATCTTCAATCAACGTGGAACCTCGGCCTTGCTGTCTCCCATCGTCCGATGAGTAGAACCAATTCTCTATATATTTCATTCTACCTCTCTTTGGTTTTCTATTTATTTAATTAACCTTATTAAAATTTATTAAAGAACTCTTGAACTATAGAAAAGAAATTAAATAAAAATATCCTTTTCTATGTATAATTACTTAATACGCATTACAAGCGTAATTACTACCATCTTTTGATTTTGTTAACTAAACACCTAGCTTAATCAAAAAAAATTTTAGAGCTGAGAAAATTTTAGACTCAAATTTAAAGAAAGATTAAAATTTTAAAATCAATTTGTTTTAGTTAACATGACAGCCCGGGGGAAGGGAGGGGGCGGCATATTATAATATTAATAAGGGGAAAATAGTTTTTTATTTCTTTTTTTTTAGAAGTTATTCTTACTTGGATGAGAGTTGGCTCCTCTGGGTCCCAAAAATGACTAATTAGATATTTATCATCCGGCAAAGTGACTTCATGAATGACATCCGTCTCAACATCCCAAAGGTAGAGATTTGGATCAGGTCTAAAAGCAGTATTAGCAACGTTGATTGAAACTCGTGATGCGGAGGAATTGACTTTAGCGTCGATGATTTCGCCAAAGTCATTGATTCGATCTACGAGATGGAGAACAGCTCGTCCGTGAGGTCTCGCTTCACGCCTCGAGAGGTCCCATAGCCGAATCGAGCCAGATGTAGAAGAAATAACCAGCCAAGGCCCGTTTGATGACAAAGTCATTGGTTCAGAGGACTCGACATCATTCATCGTTCCTAAACGCTGTTTTGTCGTACCTTGGAACGTCCGGACCTAAAACGGTTTTTAATATAATTTTCTTTTTAATATTATAAAGCAGCAAAGTTTATTACAATTTAGGAGATTTCTTGTTGCAAAGTAAAAGAGTTATTGAAGAAATTTGATTATAATTAATTCCCCAAAACATTTAAAAGATTCAAATTATTACTACGCTACTCGCAGTTACAAATACCTTGTTATCTGTACTTAAGGGGCTTCAGGAGGGCACATTGAATCTTTAGTCCAAGCTACTGAGGCATTTTAAAGTATTTTTTTATGCTGTTTTTTTTAAAGATTTAAATCCGTGAGCATGTTACATAAAAGAAGAATTTTTATTTTTAAATATGATTAATTAAAAAATATTTATATATTTATAGAAAATGCAAAAAAAACTCTATTATGAAAATTGTATTTTTTTTTTTCAACTAAAAATGTAAAAATCATTAATATCCTACCTATAATAGTTAAATAAAGAGGTGACTAAGCCAAAAATAAATTTATTTATTTAAAAATTAACGGCCAAATAGTACAACACTCTTGCAAAAGATGGCAGGCTAGTCTAACAGTCGGCATTATCAGATCACGTATAAACCTACATTTTTTCTCACTCACACTCACACAGTCTTTTCGGCAACTCAGGCCATATAAGAGTTTGACGATAACCGTTGTAATGAATATATATGTATTTGGGGTCATTTTGGGGCATTTTTATATAAGCCATTTGGAATCCAAATAGCTTAAATAAAATCATCGGACTACCTGGGGTCTGAACCCGCGACCCTTGGAATACAAGGCAGGCGCGCTATCAACTACACCTAGCCCGAGGGTATTTTATGCTGTTATAAATGATATATAATATATAATAATATTTATAAAATATACATTAATAAAAGATCAACGATAATCCAACAAATACATGAGTTAAAATCACCTTGGATTAAATATAGCCCTACCATCCTGCTATCTGTTGGCAAATTTTCGTAATATTTTAAAATTTAAAGCCATCTTATCGGCAAAAACATGCTAACAGCTTACCTCCTGAAGTGCCTTAATTTCAGATTCATTGAAATTTGTGGATTTCTATAGAAAATATAGTCTATATTCACACATTTTTCTATTTCATTTGTATATATATATATATAAATATAGATTAAGATTATATATGAAATTGATATGAAAATCACCTGAACTATAGAAGGTGATCCTGTCTCAAGCACAACTATAGATGTGTCATGAATGACACAGGATTGAGTCCGAATATTAAAGGAGCCAACGGATACAGCCCCAGCTGCATTTGCTCCTATAACTTGATAAACAGAAAGAGATCGAGGACCCCAGACAGCAAGATGCTCGCCATTAGTTGAAATTGCTAAACCAAGAACTTGTGCTTCAGGAAATGCAACGTAGAGGCGTTTTGAATTAGCAATTTGTTCAACAGCGATTCGAGATGCCGACGCCTAGAAAAAAAATAAATATATATTAAAATAATAACGAAAAGTAAAAAATAACTCCTTTGTGGATAATAGCTTAGCAACATACCAAAAGTAATCAATATAATAAAAAATCTGGTGTGACTGGTCGCACTGCACACAACTTTCTTTTACCTTTGATAAGGGAAAGTTGTGTTCTGTGCTTGTGATTGAACTACGAGGGGTGTCTAACCCTGAGGCGTGAAAATAAGCTTTGGAACAAAATCAGCCAAAAAGTACTAGTACTTCAATGAAGTACTTTTTCAGCTGTTTTCGAATTTCTCAAAATTGACTCCAATCATTTTGATTAAAATTCATATATCAATTATTTTGTAGATCTTCTTTAAAATATATATTCTCATTTTGTGCTGAAAATTGTTTAAAGCACACTTTACTGATGTAGTATTTGAGATTTTTCAAATTCATTTTTCGGCTCTTCTGTTAAATCCCTATGGAAATTTGCATGTTAATTTCGATTCAAATGGAGGAACTTTTTAAACATTTTAAAAAAATGTTTCCCATTCTTATGAAATTTTGTATTTATTTAGGATTCTCTATTGTGTATAAAATGTCCAAATATGAGATTAAAATTTTGAAAAATAACCCTAATTTATTTCAAGCAGTCAACATTTAAAATGCAAGTTTGAAACTAAGGTGCTATGGGAAACTAAATATATCTCGACACAAAAAATCTGGTGTGACCAGCACGGTGCACAACTTTCTCTTACCGAAGGGTAAGAGAAGTGCGACAATCACACCATTTTTTTCAATTTTTTTTTTCCCAGAGGATTTTTACATTAAAAAAATACCTGCACTGCCGCAACTCCACCGGAAAAAACGGCCAAAGGTTCTTGCGCTTTCAAAAGATGTACAGTTGAGATAGTATTGACTGCAAGGACCCGATCATCGGCGAAAGCCCAAGCCACGCATTTGACAGCTCCTCGGACATGACATCCTGGTAATCGTGCCCATTGACCTTCTAATTCGGAGCCTGCCATTGTAGCCACATGGGAATCGGATAGGCCAGAATGTCGCCACATGGCCACTCCGCCAAGATTTGTACCAGCGCATAAAATTCGACTTTTTTCATTATATGCTATGTGAGTTAGAGTTTCTGAAGGTGTGGCTCCCGATACAGGACCTGAAGCCTGTAAGAAATATAAATGAAGTGATAAGCAAATTAAATGTTTAAGAGGTGAGATATTAATACTTTAGTGCCAGGATCCAAGACGTAATTTTCTCCACAGTCTAGATGCCAGATTCGTAGGGCGAGTTCGCCTGTGCATACGGCGAGACGCCCTTCTCCGCACCATGACATCCAAGCATCCTGTGCCCGACCTGTTAACTTCACTTTGGTAACTTCTCGTAAATTCGTTCCGGAGTCATCAAGGGCTTCCAATTGACAGACGTGCAATTGATCAGTGAGCACGAGCAATTGACCTCCATTAAGACTTGATGGTCGCACCAGAAGCTGCCGAATGAAAGATCCCTCGGTTGACATTACCTAAAATATTTTTCTCATTAAAATATTGAAGGTCGTACCCTGGGTTAAAAATTATTAATTCTTGTTTGTACCCGATGTTTGTTCACTTATAAATACAGAAAAAGTAATTAACATATAAAAATCCCAATCCATTCTCTATTTTTAGTTCTTCCTTTTGATCTAAAAGAATAAAAATTAACCTGGGTACAGTCGCCATTGCTAGCCAGATGGTAAATGCCCCCTGATGCGGTGCCTAGATAAAAATCGAGGGGTTCATTGCCCGGGCCAGATCCGAGGCAAAGTCGACCAGGCCCTGCAGTTCGTGGTCTCCAACCACTCAGAATATCCAATGCCCGAGCATCACCCTCGACGGCTTTCCTGGCTAGACCCGATAAGTCATCGCCAGCCCCTCCTTTTATATTGGAGATCAATTTACGTCGAAACGATATTTGTGTTATTGAATCTCGAAGATCGTGGTGAAAAACCATTAATAAATTGCCTCGAGGGTCAACTTTCCATCCAACACAAGAACCCATCTGAAAAATAATAATAGTAATGACAGTTAGGTAGAGAAAAATGACAGTCAGTGAAAGATAAAAGAATAACTTAATTGTCTTACAGAATCGGCAGAGACCATACGGCCTCCATGATCGCTCCACTCGAGTAGGGTGATGGGTCCCTGATGAGGAGATTGGACGGCGACCAGTTCCCGTTCGCCTGCCCATGTTGAGATTTCTCCATTCTCCCAGCCGATTACAAGGAATTTTCTTGCCGAATGCCAAGCCAAGCTAGTCGCTTGAGCTACAAGGTTCTTAGGCCAGGTAACATCAGGTATGGGTTCACCGAGGTCGTCAACTACGACTACAACACCTCCGCCTAAGTCTCCACCGTGGGAAGCGACAGCAAGCAAAGAAAGGCGATGATGCCATGCAAGTGTCGTGTATACAGATATTGAATCAGTGCTTAATCCCGCAGGGCTTTGTATCTTATAATCTAAAAAGAGAGACATGATTATCTTAAGCTAATAATTTCCATTTTTTCCATTCAACAATCACTATAAATTGATTGACTTTTTGATTAGTTCGTTTGAACTGAGGATAGCTCTAAACTCACATAAAAATATCAAGCAATCGCCATCATTTAAAAAATAAATTTTTTTAAATATATTTTATAAATTTTCTTATTATTTTGCTCAACAACATATATATTTTCTTTTGATTATAAACTAATTATTCCTTGATAAATAATTGTAAAAAAATGCTTTAAAACATCTTTTTCTTTTAAGTGAGTTTGTTATTGTTCTGTCAGCTCTGATATCTAATTATCTTATTTCTATCTTCACTTAAGCTTACTTCAAAACCACATGACAAATGCCAACAAATGCGTAGATCAACAAATACCAAGGATGATCGATTAAGATTAATAAATTTTGTCTTAGTAACCAAATTGTTTGGCGTAAATTAAGATGTTACGTCAAAAGAGCAGAGATGAGGAAGAGACGGGGCCGCTCGTAGGTGATGACAGCTTCATGACCACCTATGGAACAACGAAATCCGTTCGACAGGTAATTTGGAAATACCCCTTAGGAAACAACGTCCTTGGTTGAATTAAACATTCATTTCTTGCTAATTTTTTTTGTAATATTCTTTCCAATTTTTATAGATTCTAATAAAAAATTCAATTTCATTATTCAAAAATTTTAATATAAAAATCAAGCTAGTATTAATGAAAGATACGTTTTAACAAAAAAAAAAAAAAAAAAAAAACTATATTTTTACTATTTCCATGTTTTATCTTATTCTTTCTTTTGGATAAATTTTGTTTATATTTCTGATAAAATGACATACATCCTTTGATTCTTCTAGTATGATTCATCTTTGTTGCTTATCTTTGTAGAACAAGGAAACAAATGTTTATTTTAAAAATCAAAATTCAGTAATATCTAACTTTTAGTTTTACATATGAGTAATTCTTATGATTAAAATAAATAGGGATGGGTCTAAATGGCCTTAGGTGCCAAAAAGACCTTAAAACAAATAAAAAACTCGTAGAATTAAAAATAATTTCTTGGTATTATACTTAATATAACATTCATAAATAGATCTATTTATAGTATGTTTTAATGAAGATAATCCAAAAGGATTTTATAGAAAATATTTTAATTTTTGTAATTTTATTATTTTTTTTATTTCAAGCCCTTTTTAAAAAATAAACATTTAATCACTCCACTTTATTAATATATATTTCTGTCCTTTGGGT
The DNA here is from genome assembly GCA_023213315.1 of Euborellia annulipes. Taxonomy (NCBI): domain Eukaryota; kingdom Metazoa; phylum Arthropoda; class Insecta; order Dermaptera; family Anisolabididae; genus Euborellia; species Euborellia annulipes. The sequence continues at coordinate 40,980 of JAKCPI010000945.1, forward strand.
GTTTATAAATTTATTTATTTTATTTAGCCAAGATAGTAAAAATAATGCAATTATGAATATATATATATACATATATATATATAAGTTTAAAAATGGAATTGGGTTGATTTTAGAAGCCAAAAGGGCTTTATAAATCTTATATTTTATATTTTCGACTATTTCTAACAATCTATTTATTTTTCTGTTTAAGGTTTCAGTTTCAAAATCAATAAACTCGAATGAAATTGATTCAGAGCCCATCACACCTGTCATGAGCTCTCTCGATTCTATAAAAGTTCCTGCTGGGTCCATAAATGTGCTAAGCGCCCGTTATGAATCTCTTGATTATGACACATGTGAGAATCATCTTTTACTCGATGAAGAACGGACGAAAGGCTATCCATTTGTGATGAGAAAGAATTTAATGCGATGGGTGATATTTTTAATGATAGGCATTTTTACTGCACTCATTGGATGTCTCATAGATATTTGTATTGAAGAGTTGTCTAATATCAAATATAAAACATTAAGTAAATGTATCCTTTTATCAATAAATAACACTAATTTTATATTTAATATGAGTTGGAATTGTGACCAATCTTGTCATTGTTGTTGACCCCATTATTTTTGTTGTTTTGATGCGGAATAGATAAGTGATGTGAAACAATCAGTAAGATAAAATATATTATTTATATTCTCTGTTCCACCAACAATACAATAAAACTTGATGATCCTAGGGGGGTCGCCGGCAAAAAGAAAAAAGGCAAAGTTCTACACTACAATAAAAACATCATTATCATTTTCAGTGAGAAGGATGGGCTTGTTTATTTTTCAAAAATTTGTCAAATGTACTATTGTACTATTTTTGAAATGTTAACAATCAAATCATTTTCTTACTGAAGTCTATTTCGTACTTATTTTCAAAACTCTCGCGGATTATTGCAGTCATGTCTTAATAAGGGAAATAGAGAAGATCATATACAAAGTTACTAACTTTTTTTCTCTCTATGGATCAAGGGGGTCACCAAAATTTTTCGACCTGTAAAGGGGTCGCGTAATCAAAAAGATTGAAAAACACTGGCTTAGGGGGAGGAAGACATTAGCTTCTCATGGCTGTGATCCCGGGTTCACTCCCCTCCCAAGCGAGAAAAATGTATTTCCATTGTATTGGGTACCAATCATTTAAAATAAATAAGAATGGGAACAGGGGCGGATTAAAGAGGGGGGCGATCGCCTCCCCGAGAAGAAATTCAAAACGTTATAAAAACTAGTAATCTAAAGAAATTATGATTTCCGCTCTTTAATTACAATTGAATTTGTTACCAATCAATTTAAATAAATAGGAAAGGGGTCTAAATGGCCATAGATGCTGACAAAGTCCTTGAATAAAAAAAAAAAAAAAAAAAAAAAAAAAAAACGCCCCCTCCCCCCAGACAAAATTGCATAAATCCGCCACTGAATGGGACTAGACGGCCTTAGATGCCGAAAAAGACAACAAATAAAAAAAAAATTGTTTCATCTCACCATGACTATTTATATAGTTATCTTCAGCCCGAATAAAACATAAAAATAATTTTATATATTTATTTTAAGTTTTTTTTATCTGACCCCAGACATTGTTTCGTTCACTTGCTGTCGCTCTTCCTCACTGGTTGGCCAAAATAATAAGATGTTTTACTCCCTATTTTATTATATCTCCTTAAAACATATATTGTCATATACAGCTATATTATAGAAAATTAGGCAAAATAATAAAAATAGAAAATAAAAAAACAGACTATTCCTTGATTTCATAAAAAATATATTTAACTTCTCTCTATGTCAAAATATCAATATAAACATAATTTAATATTTTTTATGTATATGTTTTTCATAAAATATATTTCCTTAATTTATTATAGATATGGATCAATGTATGACTGATCATTGTTTATATGTGCCTTATCTGATATGGGTAGCATCAAATGCAGTTCCTGTAATGATAGGTTCCATTCTTGTTGCCTTTGTAGAGGTATTTATTTATTTATTAAATATTGTATTACCTATATATAAGAGACAAAAAGCAAGAATTAAATAGACATAGTCTAGAAGGTTTCCGCCGCTGCGTTTATGTGAATATAAATTCCTTGGATTAAGCCACGATGGTTCTGAAATGTTGGTTAGAAAATGATGGTGGTGGATTGTTTTTGGTGTCGCAATCTTGCTGTTCTTCAAATTTGATCAGGAGATATTAAAGCCTGATAAAGTAAACTTAAACTGAAGATTAACACCACCACTCGTAATCAACCTCTTTCTAGATTCCAAAGGGAAATCCAATTCTGACATTCATCGATCAAATTTTGGGGAACAGCAAGACCTCGTCTACGAAAACAACCACTATCACTTACGTTAGTAAGTAAATGCCTTCAAAAGGAATGGTGAAACGAAACATCGAGTCAATCTCAACAACTAACGTGTCTTAACCCGAGAAATTTTATTATACGAGGTGTGTTCAAAAAGAAAAAAGAAACCAAACTTTTGCTGTATCAGCTTTATTGCTTATTGTACAACAATTTAAGCACTATCCCCTTCAAAATAGACCCTACTACTGGGAATACACCGTTCCCATCGTTTCTTCCATTTTTGGAACCCTTCCTGGAACACATTTTGTGGGACGGCGCGCAGGCTTCTCGTCGCATTGTCCTGTATCTCCTCTATTGTTTGGAAACGTCTTCCTTTCAACGTTTCTGTTTGGGAAAAAGGATGCTGTGCGCAGGAAGAGGCCTAAATTGTGGGAAAACCACCCGAGTTGTATGTTGCATCATGACAATGCGCCAGCTCACGCGTCTCTCTTTGTCTGCAGGTATTTAGCAAAACATCATATTCCCGTTGTGGCCCATCCGCCGTATTCTCCTGACCTAGCCCCAGCAGACTTTTTCCTGTTTCCCAAACCGGTTTCTTTTTGAACACACCTCGTATATATATTCAGTATTTCTTAAAAATATATATTTGGCATCTAAATTAAGACCATTTAAAGTTTCTTATGTCGATCCCATCACGAAGAGATTGGAATATCAGTACATGAAGGAGAAATGACATTTTTGAAATTTATTTAAAATGCTGTCTAATTATTAAAATATTTTCGTGAAGATCATGAGAAACTGATTACATATTAAGAAAATATTTAATTTTTTATTTTTAATGGATAATTAATAAACAACTATAATAATTTATTTCAGCCCGTAGCTGCTGGATCAGGAATACCCCAAGTTAAATGTTATTTAAACGGTGTTAAAGTTCCTCGAGTGGTACGAATAAAAACATTAATCGTCAAAGTTCTGGGAGTGATTGGATCAGTTGTGGGTGGACTTGCAGTTGGCAAAGAAGGACCGATGATCCATAGCGGCTCTATCATTGCTGCTGGAATTAGTCAAGGCAAGAGCACAACTTTCAGAAAAGATATGAAAATGTTAAAATATTTTCGTGAAGATCATGAGAAACGAGATTTTGTCTCGGGTGGAGCAGCAGCTGGAGTTGCGGCTGCTTTTGGAGCGCCTGTTGGTGGAGTTCTCTTTAGCTTAGAAGAAGGAACCTCATTTTGGAATCAATCACTCACATGGAGAATATTCTTAGCTTCTTGTGTTTCTACTTTTACTTTAAATCTGGTTAGTAAAAAAAAAAAACTTAGATCAATATATTAAGGCGCTTTGGGAGGCAAAGCTGTTCGCATGCTTTTACCGATAAGATGGCGTTAGAGGTCTTAAAAATTTAGCCAACTATTAGGAAAGTTTGCCAACGGATGCAGAGTCGGATTAATGCAAGTTTGTCGGGGTGGGGGCGGTTTTTTTTAAATTTTTTTTTATTTAAGGACTTTGTCGGCATCTATGGCCATTTAGACCCCTTTCCTATTTATTTAAATTGATTGGCGATCGCCCCCACCGCCCCCCCCTTTAATCCGCCCCTGAACGGATGGCAGGATGGTAGGGCTATATTTAATCTCATGTTTTATTTGTTGGATTTTCGTTGATCTTTTAATATGAATAGTTTATAAATAGTATCATTTATTATATCAATATATCATTTAGAACAGCATAAAAATATATAAATATAGGCTTATAAGTGATCTGATAATACCAAATGGCTTAAATGATTATGCCTGGGCCCCAAATATATATATATATATATATATTTGGGACCCAAGCAGGCAGAAAAAAGGGATCTGACAATGTCGGCTGTTTGACTGGTCTGCCATCTTAAGCCAGAGTGCTTAACTATTTGGCCGTTAATTTTTAAATAAATACGAATTTAAACTTAAAACTTTAAATTTTGAAGACCTCTAACGCCATCTTATCGGTAAAAGCATGCGAAGAGCTTTGCCTCCCGAAGCGCCTTAATATATTGATATAAGTTCGTAATTTTTGTCTTGATTACCACTTTATTTAATTAGTATAGGTTGGATATTAATGAGTTTTACATTTTTAGATTTAAAAAATATTACAATTTTCATAATAGAACGTTTTTGCATTTTCTATAAATATAATAAAACATTTTTTTAATTTTCCACAATTAAAAAAGCATTATATTATGTAAAATGCTCATGAATTTAAATTATTAAAAAAAAAAAAAAACAGCATAAAAAATACTTTAAAATGCCTCAGTAGTTTCGGACTAAAGAATCAATATGCTTCCCTGAAGCCACTTAATTTCTGAAGGCAGTTTTCTTTTAACTCTTTTTGGAGCTGATTTGGTGCCGGTTCATTTATATCGAACCATTTCCAAAAAACCAAAAATATGTCAAACTAGAACCCATTTGTCAACAGATGGCAGGATGGTAGAGAAAGCTTACAATTTTATAGTTGCCTAAATTATACTAATATATTGATTTAGCTAATAATTTCAGCTTGAAGTATTGATTAATAAAATTTTTTGCAGATTCTCTCAACTTATCATGGACACCCAGGAGAATTAAATTACGCAGGCCTGTTAAATTTTGGTCAATTTGATCCGGAAGCAATTTCATACAGCCTCCAAGAATTGCCCGTCTTCATGTGTATGGGAGCCATCGGAGGTCTTAGCGGCTCACTGTTTAATTATATTAATTATCGTCTCACCGTTTTCCGAATTCGTTATATTCGATCGCGTTTTCTAAAGGTATTTATTTTAATAATTTATATCACACCTTTTATTTATTTATTTTTTTTTATTTATCTAGGTATTAGAAGCAGTTATAGTTGCAATCACCACCGCTACTTTGGGATTTCTTATGACTTATTTTTTGGATGATTGTCGGCCGCTTGGCCAGGATCCAACTCGCACTCCTGTTCAAATGACTTGTGGAGATGGTGAATTCAGTGTCATCGGAGCTATATGGTATAGATTTGTTTTTATTTTATAATAAAGAAACAAGTATTTTCTTTCTTGACAAAAAGTGACCGGTAATATTGTCTTTGGTATAATTTTTAAAAACGAATAATTTTCATTAATGTTTTATTTTTGGTTAAGAGGCTTCGGGAGGCCAAGCTGTTCGCATGTTTTTGCCGATAAGATGGCGTTAGGGGTCTTAAAAATTTAGCCAAAAAGCCCAGCTATTACGAAAATTTGCCAACAGATGGCAGGATGATAGGGCTATATTTAATCTCATGTATTTGTTTAATTTTCGTTGATCTTTTAATAATGAAGTTTGAAAAAAAAAATTACAATTTTCATAATAGTACGTTTTTTGCATTTTCTATAAATATAAAAAACATATTTTTTAATTAATCGTAATTTAAAAAAAAGCATTCTATTATGTAATACGTTCACGAATTTAATCATTAAAAAAAAACCACATAAAAAATACTTTAAAATGCCTCAGTAGTTTCGGACTAAAGATTCATTTTGCCCGTAATAATAAATGTAAATACGTCACTTGAAAGACACACAAATTTGTTTTTTTTTATATATATATATATATATATATTAAACCACGTCAGATTTGTTTTTCAGAGTAACTGATTTTTATGTGCCATAAAAAATATAAAAATAATTGTTAAATATATAAATTATACCTCAAGACTTTTTGTTATGTGGATGAAATATTGGGAAAGTTGTTATATTTTTTATGGCACATAAAAGTTTCTCTGATAAACAAATCTCACGTGCACAAGTTAACTTTTTAATCATCAATTTTAAATATAAAAAATATAAATATAATTGTTAAGGTGCGCTCGTCTCTAATTTTGGGAGTTTCCAGCGGCCACAATTCTGAAGCTATCGACCTCAAATTTTTTTCAAATTAAAGCTATTTAAAATATCTACAACTTATAGAAGCCCTTTTTTGATTTTCGAAAAAATAAAATATTTTTAGATTAATCGCATTAAATAAAAGATATTTTTAAAAAACTCGCCCTACATCTTATAGATAATTAATCATTGTGTTAAAAAATAATTAATTTTTTGCCTTTAATTAATTAGCTGGAATCTTTCAAATGAAATGGAATAAATCTCTTGTATCCCTATGGGAAAACTAACGCCATCTCTTGCCGCCTAGAGTAACCCGCTACTGAATCCTCTTCTAACGGATTTTCGAGACGCACACCTTAACCATAAATTACAAGACGTTATTATGAGGATGGAATATTGGGTAAATATTAAAATAAACATATATTAATTTCTCTTAGAATTATTTTATTTTATCTTCTTTGTATAATATAAAATAAAAAAACAAATTTGTGTGCCTTCCAAGTGACGTATTTACATTTATTGATATAACAAAGTATAAGTCTAATATATATATATATATATATATATATATACATATAGTTTAATCTAATTAGAAAAGTGTCTAACTCCACTTTTTTTCAAAAATCATTTTTTTGTATTTTCTGTTAGGCTGTATTACATATGTATGTATTATTTTTCAGTTCTGATGATGGCTCTCATGGTGGCCGAAACATGTTAACCAAAAATAAAACATTATTGAAAATTATATGTTTTTAATAATTATACCGAAGAGCGTACTATCTGTCACTTTTTGTCCAAGAAAGAAAACACTTGTTTCTTTATTATATCTATATAATTTTTGGACTTTATAAGTTTGACTTTTTATTAAATTTTTTTTACTTTAAGCAAAACATTTATTTATCCAATCATGTTTCTTATCGATTTCAGGTTTCAAACTCCAGAAGCGAGTGTTCGAAGTTTTTTCCATGACCCAGCTGGATCCCACAAACCTATGACTGTATCGCTCTATTTTATTTTCTATTATCTATTAAGTATTTGGACATACGGCTTGTCAGTTTCTTCTGGACTTTTTATTCCATCTCTCTTAACCGGCGCAGCTTGGGGTCGTCTAGTCGGGATGGCAATGCAAGCTTTGTTCCCAAAGGTCTGAAATTATTTTTTAATTTTAATAAATAAAAATTTTTTTTTTTAAGTAAGATAAATTATTAGTTTAATATTTTTACGTAGGCTGGGCTGGACGCAGGAAAATACGCTCTGGTCGGTGCAGCAGCGCAACTCGGTGGTGTCGTTCGTATGACCATCTCTCTCACTGTTATCCTAATCGAAGCCACAGGCAATATTACATTCGGCCTGCCCCTGATGCTTACATTGTTACTTGCCAAATGGGTTGGCGATTTCTACAACGAAGGCATCTACGACATACATATACAACTGGCAGGTGTACCACTGCTACCCTGGGAACCGCCACCATTGAGTGCCACCGTCTATGCCAGTGAGGTCAGTTTTTATTGATGACTTCTTTTCTCATTAAAAAATATAACTTATTATTTGCTGGCCATTCTTATTCTATATTTCTTTGTGAGTCGAATTATAAATTCATTCATTAATCAATTAAAACGGAATATTCCCGAATGTTCAGAACAGACGTATTTCGGTCATTAAACACAAACAAAAATGTTTGGAAAATTTAATTTAAAGCTTCGTACAGATCTGAACATTGAGCCAAATGTGATCGTGGTGTTCCCAAACCTATTTACAAACAACTTTGGAAGTTGCAGCTAGAGATAGGAAATGGGCTTGAGGTGTGTGTCTTCGTGCACGAAAGCACCTCGGGTAAATAAACGGGGATCCCGATAGGAATTTCTAATAAATAAATAAATAAGCATGCTTTTTATATAAACGCGCGATACTATCGTGGCAGCAGTGTCGAGGTTGTGGCTTCCAATGTCGGCGTCAGTATACAACTAACTAAAAAATTTTAATTCTTATACCCAGAATAAAAACTATTGTTCATCAATTATCTTCTCTTTTATTATTTACATTTTTATAATCTAGATCGAGAGCAAACGCGGCAGTGGCGCTGCCGCCAGTGCGACAGTCACGGTAGTGTCGCGGCGTCTGTGTCAAGGGCGGATACAAGGGGGGGGGGGGGGTAAAGGGGGTAATTACACCCCCCCCCCGAGATTTGAAAAAAAAAAATACTTTTTTTCGAAAAAAAATTTACTTTTAATGTAAAATTTTAAAAATCAATACTTAAAAATTTGATTTGTATTTATATACTGGCAAACAAGTACAGAATGCACCTTTAAATTACTGAAATTAAGAAAAAAATGTGTATTGTGCGACCAGTCACACCAAATTACCCCCCCCCCCCCGAAACACCTCTGGATCCGCCCTTGGTCTATGTCGCTACGCTCGAATAGCCTTTCATTCATTTACACATGGCATGTGCTGTCGCTCTGTCGCCGCGTCAGTGTCGTGGCGTGTTACTGTCGCGTTGCTCGGAAATCCCTTAGAGGTTAGTTCATTTGAGTCTGATCTGTGCTGAAGTTCACAGTAATTGAAAACGAATGCAGAATAAGCAGTCGAAATGCTGAACAGTATTTATATTTTTAAAAAATAATTAATACAAAATGTGGTCTATAATTAAAAACTCCCAGAATAATTAATAATAATAATACAAATCACTAAAGCTTTAATAAACACACTCCTGAATTTGCTTCAAATTTGTGGTCCCGTCATTCGGCTCAATGTTCTGTACGAGGCTTAATATTATTTTGCTAATATAACTTATTCTTTATATTTAATGTTTATTTGATTATAGTGATATCCATCCCTCAAGGGTATCTTCTGAAATATATATTATTAAACTCTCTAATGCTCATTTAGGTGATGAGTCATCCAGTTGCCACTTTGAGAACCATAGAGAAAGTTGGCACTATTATTCAATTATTAAAGGAAGAAACTTATAACGGATTCCCTGTGGTCGATCCTGATTCCGCTGGGCCTGTCATTTCTACACCAAGACATTCTAGGGTTTGTACTAATAATAATAAATAAATCTCCAAATTGTTCATCATGTTTTTTTTTTCCTAATAATTAGAGTTATAATTATTCGACTCGTCGTCGCTACGAAACCCTGCGCGGTCTCATTCTTCGCTCACAATTAATTGTTTTATTAAAAAATAAAGTCTTCAATGAAACAGCTGATATTTGGACTTTTCGAAAGCTTTCAATAAGAATGTTTCGAGATGAATATCCAAGATACCCTACTATAGATGTAAGTACTCAAATAAAATTTTATTATGTCGAGATATATTTAGTATACAGTACGGTACATTTTTGTTTTTTAAACACTCACACTTTTTTCTCATTCACACAGTCTTTTCGGCAACTTAGGCCGTTTAAGACTTTTAAGATAACCGTTGTTGATTAATATACATATATGGAGTCCAGGCATTCTTATTTAAGCTATTTGGTATTCAATTGGCTTCAATAAAATCATTGGACTGCCTGGGGTCCGAATCCGCGAAGTTAGCACGCTAACCTCTACACCAAGCCCCGAGGGCTCCGGTACATTTGAATTTGAAAAATTTAAACTATTTATTTATATTTTGTTACCATGGCAACTATTTCTATCTTTCCTATGAAGTACAAGAGTAAATTGGTCTTCAGAAGATTTCAATGGCAAAATGAGAATATACATTTTAAAGAGCATCTAAAAAATAATTGATTTTTGAATTTTAATCAAAATCGTTAGAGCGAATTTTGAGAAAATCAAAAAAAACTAAAAAGGTACATCAGTAAACTTCTAGTAGGCTACTCTTTTGCCGATTTTGATTAAAAGCTTATTTTCATGCCCTAGGTGGATGTCTAACTTAAATATAAAATTTCAACTCCTAGCTCAATTTCTTCATGCTTTAAATTGAACACACACACACAGACAGACCATGTCGCGAAAACCACTTTTTTGGATTCAGGGGACCTCAAAACGTGAAGATCCATCAAAATCTCGACATCGAATTTTTGACATGAATCCAATACTTTCTCTCTATATATATTAACATATATATAGAGGTAAGAGAAAAAAAATTTGAATTTTAAATTTACTTGTTAATAAAAAAAATTTAGATAAGAGCCTTGTTCGAAAAAGTTGGACTTTTTTTTTCAAACAACGCTATCAATTTGGTGTCAAATTTTAATAATATATTTGATTATTTTTTTGTAGGATTTGGATATTTTACCCGAAGAATTAGATTATACAATAGATTTAAGGCCGTTTTTAAATCCATCTCCATATACTGTTCAACATGTAAGTATTATTCCTTCTAAAAATATTTCTCTAGTTTTATGAGTTTATGTCATTATTTACAAAACCCAATTTATAGCTGTAATGTAAATAATATTAATAAGAGGGTAGAAAATGAGAGATGCAGCTAAGGTTTTTTTTTTCTTTCCTCTTTTTTCTTTTATTTATTTAATTCGCACGGTTGAAGTTTCAAACACGGAACCGAAATGTCAGAAAGGAAAAAAGAAGAAAGATAAAAAGAACCTTAGCTGCTTCCCTCATTTTCTACCCTCTTATAAATGTCATTTTTTATTAATCATGGTAAAATCATATTAAGCATAAAAAAACATTTTTTTGACGGTAGGGGTCTTATTAAAAATTTAGCCAAAAAGCCCAACTATTAAGTATAGGACAAGAAAAATCTCCGAATTTGTAAAGAATGTGATGAAGGTGACCAAATCCAAAAGCTAATTGCCATCCATTTCTTTAAATTCCATTTTTCAATTTGATTTCAGTCAACATCGCTACCCAGGCTATTCCGGCTATTCAGAGCTCTTGGTCTCCGGCATTTAGTTGTGGTAAATGATACAAACCAGGTCGTTGGCATGGTGACGAGGAAAGATCTCGCAAGATATCGAGTCTGGCTTCACAGAGGCAAAATGGGTGTTCATCATTTGTATGTCTCCGAACAGATCTAAATTCATTCATTCACTCACATCATACAAGCCAAAGATTGTACTTGTGTTATTGAAATATTCATTAATTATTCACTTTATAGACAATTGATCATCGCTGACCAAAAGACATGTATTGCCTTCTATTTGTGATATAGATATTTATTATTATATATATAGGCCTTTAATAGGTAATTGAGTGTTTTAAATATTGATTTTTTTAATAGATTTAATATATACTGAGTATATATAAATAAAAATGTACATATTTATTTAAAATTCATAAGAATAGAGAATTTATATACTTTTAAAACTGAAAAAATTTTAAAAACATTTTCATTATTTTAAAATAAATGTATTTTTTTTTTTGTTAATTTATTAAAAAAAAATGAGCATAACAAATAACAAATTAAATTCTTTCAACTATTGTTTTCCTCTTTTTCATCCTTGGGTTTTTTTGGAGGTAAGATTTGAAAACGGATTTCATTTCCTTTACTTCTCTTTTGAAGGATTCTTCCAAAAGTTTTAACTTCTTGTTCTATCGTTTTATATACTTCTTCCTATTAATAAAAAAAAAAATCTACTAATAAAATAATGTAAAGATTTTTTTGTTTAATCGTGATGTAAAAAGGAAAATTATCAAGTTTTTTAATTCCGAGTAGACAGATCTTTGTAAGAAATAGTTTGTGATTTTCAAACGAGTGTAAAACTCCAGTAGGGAATAAAGATATTTAAAAGAAAAAGGCAGAAACAGCCAAATAATAAAGCCTCCATTTGTTAATCAAGAAATTGTGACGTTTCGTGTCAATTTTTCTATATTTTTCTACATAATAAAATACAATTTAAAAATCGAAGATTGAAAATTTATATATATATAAAGTTAAAGTTAACTTCTGATTGAAATAATTAATAAAAACAGGGTGGGCGGTTAATTGTGCCGGTGAGTGTATATATATACATGAAAAAACAATATTGTTATGGAGAAAGTTAGACAAGGTGGTCAAACCAAAACGGACGAATGCTAAAACCTTTCAATTTTTATTGTTTTAGAGTTGAAAATAAATACAATGTATAAAGAAACTTATTAATTTATTGCCAAAAGAAAAATTGAAAACATTTTAAGTGTGAAAAATAATCTCATTTAAATGACGACCCTCGGTTGAAATATTTTTCTTCCAGGAGGTCGTTAAAGTTTATCATGACTCTCTGCAGAATATCATCTGGAATCGCAGTGTTTTCATTTTAGATGGATTTCTTTAATTCTTGAATGGTTTTTGGATTGGCGCCATAGATTTTAGACTTCAAATAGCCCCAAAGAAAATTGTCCCAGGGCATGATGTCTGGAGAGGGTGGAAAATCACTTGTCAGGAAAAAGTCGCTCTCAGAGCGTAGTTCGGTCTTGATTAAATCAGATGCTGTCAGTCAATTTAATTTTTCAAGATGAAGGAATAAATATTCTTGAAGCATAGTAGTTGACGTAACTGCTTCCTCTCAATCATTTTCAAAAATGTAAGGCCCCAGACCTCACTCTTGTGATTCCAGAAGTTATGGTGCAGTCGTGACAAATTTGAACTGCTGCCTGCAAGAATCCATTGCAATCGATTTAAATGAAATTATTTTTTACATTCAATATGTTTTCGATATTTTTCTTTTTTGCGATAAAATTTCTTACACACAAGCCTGTAAAAATTTTAAAATTCGTCCGTTTTGGAGAGACCACCCTATCTAATAATAAACAAAAATAAATAAAGTAAAAACTCTTTGTTATGTTTTAAATGTTATCATGTAGGTCTATATATAAATTTTCATTTTGCTTCGTTAATTGTGTGTATTTCCTTATGTAGAAATATTATATAGAGATTAATCCCATATTTTGGGGTTGTCATTATAAAGACAAAAATGCGACCAAGAGACGAAGTGATTATGACAAGATTGGCAGAGTCCAGAAGAAATCCGAGTTTTAGCTCGGGTAACTCATGATCGCCAACCACGAATGCTCAAGATGTGAGTCCCTGAGTGAATTTGGATAATTGTAATAAGAAAAACAAAAAATAAATACTTACACTCATATCTGATTCTCCAGAAATAGAAACTCTAATTTCTGAATTCTTCGAAATCCATTTTTCAATGTTCTTTATTTTTGTCTGGAGATCATGAATGGCTATTTTATGAGAAAGAGAAAGTTCTTTTACATCTTTTTTCTCGATTTTTTGTGTTTTTTGTCCCCTCGTTTCAAGTGCATATATAGGTCGTTGACCTTTTGTGTCAAATTGTAATGTGTTAACTAAAATAAAATTTCTTCTTTTTGCTAATTTTTGTGCCTCTTCTATTGTTGTTATTGACATTTTATTATCGGGCAAAAGCAATGATATCCTGGGTACAATTTTTTCTTTTTTTTAGAATCACTTTCTTCGTAATTGTTATTTGACGTTGAAGAAGAAAAACGATAAATATTTAAAAATAAGGGATTATAATTTAAAAATTGTTTTGGAAAATTTATAATATATAAAACTCTTGGGCTTGACATACGGATATTATTGTAAAAAGACATTTGTTTTGTGTTATTATCTAATATATAATTTCCTCTTTAAAAAATAAATAATAAGTAAATGATAATTACAAGAATAAAAATATATTAAAATATATAAAAAAATCTTTTATAGGTTATATTTACCCAAATTAGAAATACATTGGGGATATTGTCATTATTGATGATGACTTGGCAACAGCGCAGAGAGGAGGCGTGGCCTAAATGAAGCATGAGAACCAATAAGAGCCCTGGATTAAACCGGAAAAATCAAAATAGTTTTTTATTAAAATTAATAATATTAATTTAATTAACGTTTCTAAAAGCTGAAATCTATTTATATATGTCCGGGGTACAGGAAATTTATTTTCATCCCGAAATTCCTATAACCTTTTGAGTTATTAATTCCTAAATTTACTATTTTCCCATAGGAAATGTTTAGGAAATATTTATGTATTCTTTGCATTTATGTATTCTATGAATACAAACATATCCTTAAGCAGTCACTGGCTCCGGATTGGAATAGTAATAATAATTTGATTGAATGATTGGAATAGTAATAATAATTTTTACTTTCTCTTACCCTATATTTTTATAATTAAGAAAAGGCGAGGGTTCGCCACAGGCGGGCCCGAGCGAGCTCTCGGTAGGCCCAGGGGGGGGGGGGGGGCGAAGCCAACCGGCTAGGCGCGAAGCCCTCTGAAGGCGGCAGTATATAAATAATTTATATAGTTTTAATCAACTCTATATATTTTTTCAAAATATAGCATTTTATTTTGTCTTATGAAATGTGAAATTTAATTACATTTGCAAAAGTCATTTAATATTTGCTATTGGTATCATGTGAAAAGGGGAAATCAAATAGCAAAGCTAATTTCATTGTGAATTTGAGCAAAATAAAAATTAGAATTACAGCATGTATTTTTACTTTAATTCAATTTGACACGTTCAACGTGTTGCTAGTGTGATTGACATTTACTGCTTTGAAATGAAATTGATTATATAAAGACAGTGTTCACCTGAATTGTTTTAGAAAGGTAGAAAAATGCGGCTCACTACTCAAGGGCTACCCTATTTCACTTCTGGAAAAATAATTAAAGGATTTGGTAGAGGATCGAAACAACTTGGAATACCTACAGGTTTTTATTCTCATCATTAATTAAAAACGAGTGTTAAAATTCTGTTAATAATATAATTTATCCTTTCATTTTTTAAAAATAAATTTCAAAATTATAATAATTGTCAAAAATTGGAAACATTATACTGTCTTACGGGCGCCTTGACCTAAAAAAATTAATCATGGCAATTTTATATATATACATTATATCGCGGTATTCTGTGCCAGATTATAATTCGCCGTCAGTCGCACACTCTAAGTTCGTTTGAATTTCTAAATGATCAAAGAGGACCTAAAGATTATAGGAAAATTGCCTTTTTTCCGAAAAACCTATTTTTTTCTGAATTAATTGTTCAAGTTACAATTTCTCCAATCAAAATGTTTGGCGAGGATATTATAGCCTTTGTATAGGTCCTTCTGGTTCAAATAATTCAAATTCAAAGAGTACCTTCTACATGAAATAAAACACTCAGGCGGGCCCGAGCCAGACATGTCTGTGAGGAAAACCAAAATACAAGGAGGGTTCACATGGGGAGCTGGCTAGACGAAAAGCCCTTCAAAAGTGGGTCCCACGGCTAGTTAAATAAAAAAAATGTAATCTTTGAACTTGAAACTTTGCATAATTATTGTAGCCTACTAGGTGGGGGTTGAATATATTAAGAGTGGAAGTCAATCTTTCGGGGAGGAGTGTGACAGAGTTGCAACTCCAGTTTTTTTTTTTTTTTATAATAATAATTTTATTTTATAAACATATTGTTCTTTAAATTCTGTTTACTAATACTTTGTGTTTAAACATTTGATCGTAATTGCATAATCATTTGGGCCTTGTGATTCATCATTTTTTAATCATCAATTAAATTAAACCGATAACCCGATTACCAATCGAGATTTTGTAACTAGAAAGTCGATCTATATTTTGAGAATTTTTATTTCCCAAGCGAGAAAATTAATTCTTAAATCAGTTACTAAAAAAAAATTTTCTCACATCTCCGGGGGGGGAGGTAATTACCCCCTTTAACCCCCCCCCATTGTATCCGCCCTTGGCTGCAACTTGAAGTCCATCTGGGGAGACAAGCACAGGACACTTGGTGTGCTGTGCAATCAGTCACACCAGATTTTTTTTTATTTCTTTTTCTTATCCGGAATCTTTCTTATAAGGAAAATATTAAATCTTTTTTTTCCTATTAGATAATTTTTTTCATAATTCAAGGACAAATTTAACAAATAATCACGTCAAAATTTTCGTGCGAGGAAACACTAATGATATAATCAATTTATATTTTATTCGGAACAAAAGAATGACGAATAATAGCCGCCTTTGAATTCCTTATCTTATTTAAAACACATTCTATTTAAACAATAAATATTATAAATAACTTTGTTAGCCTTTATATACGCTGTCCGTGTGTTTATCCCAGACCAGGTGGCCAACCCAAAAGATCTTGCGGGTTACTTTAGAAATGTACCATAACTCCGTGGGCCGCATATAAAATTATAAAAAAAATAAATATATTGGTAAGAGTAGTGGCTGAATGTATAATTTATAATGAAGAGTACAAGGCAGTCAAAGCAAAACAAAGAAAAAAATTTTCATTTTGTTTTATTGGACAACAATGTTGACGTTTCGACCGATTCTTCCGGCCTTCATCAGGAGATGTATTTTGTTTGCCTGAGCTTAGAGGGGCTCTTGGCTGAGTGATGATCACTCTTGAACCAAGGACGGATACAGGGGGGGGTAATTAACCAATTAACCCCTTTACCCCCCCCCCCCCCCCGAGTCTTGAGAAAAATATATTTTTTGGAAAAAAAATTGTATTTTTAATATAAAATTTAAAAAATTTTTTTTTTTTTTTTAAAAAACATTCACACTTTTTCTCATTCACACTCACACTCACACACACATTCACACAGTCTTTTCGGCAACTTAGGCCATATAAGACTTTGACGATAACCGTTGTAATTAATAAATCAATTTGGGGTTCAGGCATTTCTATTTAAGCCATCTGGTATCCAAATGGCTTAAATAAAATCTTCGGACGCCTGGGTCCGAACCCGCGACGTTTGGTATAGGAGGTAGGCACGCTACCTACACGCCACACCCGGGGGCTTAAAAATTAATACTTAAAAATTTGATTTGTATATATATTCTGGTAAACAACTACAGAATGCACCTTTAAATTACCGATAATAAGAAAAAATTGTGTGCTGTGTGACCAGTCACACCAGATCCCCCCCCCCCTCCCCGAGAAACTCCTCTGGATGCGCCACTGTCTTGAACCACAAGTCATGTCAACTAACGAATATTCGCACCTATGTCAGGAGCTGCCAAGAGCCCCTCTAAGCTCAGGCAAACAAAACACATGTCCTGATGAAGGCAGGAAGAATCGCCCGAAACGTCAACATTATTGTCTAATAAAGAAAAATAAATTTTTTTCTTTATTTTGCTTTGGCCCCCTTTATCTCTTGATTATAAAATAAATATATTTTGTAAAAGTGTGATGAACCTCGCGGGCCGTAAAAATGTTCAAGGTGGGCCGCATGCGGCCCCGTGGCCACCCTGGCCTAACCTTTGATGAGGGAAACAGAAACCCACCTCCATGGAAATTACTCACCAAAGTGACCACAAAGTGTCAGTTTCTGACACAAATATAACCACTATCTCGCTATTTTTATTCGGAAACAGTTCAATATTCAAACAAGTTTATTACAAATTTTGATGACTTTCCTTTTGCTTTCTAGCAAACTATCCAGATGAGGTGGTCCATTCTTTGCCAAACGAGATCACTACGGGCATTTACTTTGGATGGGCCCAAATCGAAGATGGACCAGTTTATAAAATGGTCATGAGCATAGGATGGAATCCATTCTACCAAAATAAACAGAAATCAATGGTACATAACTAACATCAATCAATAGCCAAAGATGATTGAATATTTTTAAAAATTTATTTTCTTTTTTAGGAAACATATATAATTCATAAATTTGACGGAGATCTTTATGGCAAAACTCTTACAGTAGCCATTTTGGGATTTATTCGCCCAGAGACATCATTTAATAGCTTGGGTAAATTAAATTTTTATCATTCTTTATAACATAAGAAATCTTTTTCTCTGAACTTGACCTTCATTCATTTATCAACCATTAAATACGATTATTTTCAGTAATAGTAAATCAATTTGTTCAATTATCATCATAAGATACCATCAACAAAATTTTGATAGTAAAAACATTTATGTAAGAAGGTGCGTGTGTCGAAATTAAATTGGATCAATAGGCGGGTGAAGGTCTATGTTGATATATATGTTTATTTATTCGATATTAATGTCAAGGACTTCCGAGTCTTGCTTCCAAATTTTTTTGATAAAATTTATTTGATTTAAACGAAGTGAATAGCTGAATTAATATGTAGCAGGATAAATAAAATGCTAAGCAGCAATGATTATTTTTTTATTGCATTCGAACCCACAACGACGTTTCGGATGACCAACTTCATGTTCTTCATGGTCGTTTCAGTTGACTATGCGACCATGAAGAACATGAAGTTGGTCGCATAGTCAACCGAAACGTTGTTGTGGGTTCGAATGCGATAAAAAAATAATCATAGCTGCTTAGGCTTTTATTTATCCTGTTACAAAATTTATTTTATTTTTCATTCAAAAAAATCAATTTCAAATTGAAAAATTTTGGTCAAAAATGCCCAGAAAATTTTTAAATTATTTAACGTGAAAGGGAAAAATGCATCTTATTTTATTAATCCAAGTAGCAAGTTAATAAAAATTTTTTTTTCTTTTAGATGAACTCATTGAAGCAATAAAAAATGACATTGAGAAATCTAACACATCGCTCGAAAACCCTGAGTATCAAAAATTCAAGACGCATTCTATTTTTAAATTAAATAATTCTCAAATTTAATTAAAGTATTTTTTAGTTTTAATTGTGTAAATCACCTACTTAAAGTATCTAAGTTATTAATTTATTTAGATAGACCAGAAAATGTGATAAATTTTATTTTTAAGTAATTTTCTATTAAAAAAAACTTCCCTTTGGTTTTTTTTTATCTTTTAAAAAATTTCTATTTTAAATAAGGGAAATTTTATTTATGGTGCTAAAATTTACTTAAAAAATGAATCTTCGTGATATATATATATATATATATAAAATATAAATTATGAGAGCCTAGTGGGAAGTTTTTAAACAACCTTAGTTAAATTTTATAAATAGTAATTTATATTTAGATAGAGTAATATGTAAAATAAATCAAATTCCATTTCTTAAAAAAAAAATTCTGAGAGAAATATACTAAACTCGCTTTTCGAAGCACATGTTATGCTTTTATTATAGTTGACCGTGTTTTCCAACCTTTTGAAGTTCACACCCCCAAGGTGCGTTGGGAATAACATTACACCCTAGGAGCGCCCTTCCTTTTTTTTAGGAAAACGAAATATTTGCCACCCTGCGGAAAATTTTTTCCCCTTCCATCAAAATCATTTGACCTTTTTAATTTCATTTTGATTTGAATTTATGTGGCTTGGCTGTAGTGGAACAAGCTCCCTGCGTCTATCTTCCCCAAAACCTACAATCTTTCAAGTCTAACCTCAACAGGCATCTTCTCAGTTCCCGCAGTTGAGTTTCCCCTTTATGCTTTTCCTTTTGTTTTTATTTTCTTCCTGGCTGCATGTGACTATTGGTCATTATAGGTCTTCGGACCTTATGCACCCATTCCAAAAAAAAGACTTTATTTAAAATGGATATAGAAGACGTAGAAGCCAAGGAAATTAAATAATAACTTTTATTTAATTATTAATTGTCGACGTTTTGGTCGCTAATAACGACCTTCATTTGTTAAAATAAATACAAGGTGTGGTGATGAAGGTCGTTATTAGCAACCGAAACGTCGACAATTAATAATTAAATAAAAGTTATTATTTAATTTCCTTGGCTTCTACGTCTCCTATATCCAATTTATTATACTGAATATATATTTAATAAGTAGTGTAGTTTTAAACAAATTAATTGAGGCACTTTGAAGAGAAATTTATATGAAATACAAGATGTCTTGGAATCTCTGGAAATTGGAAAATAATAGGAAAAGGATTTGTTTATCGATCGAGTTTCAAAGATCTCGGTGTTAGTTCCTCTTTGTCTAGGCCAGGGCCGCCGGCCGGAAAATATATAGTCATGAAAAATTAATACCTCCTTCGTTTTTGCTGGCTTCTAAGGAGACATTTAAAATTATTATTTTTAATTAATTCTTAATTTTTATATTTTAAGAAATGGAATTATTTTTTTGTCTGACTTTGCTTCTTTGTACTTTAAATGTTTATCTGGAAGATGTTTTATTGATTAAAGTTTTTTTTAATATATACTTTTTAGCATTTTTTTTTGTGAAAAAAGATTCGACTAACCACCCGGCCCCTAGCCAGGAATCTTTTATGCTAGCTTGGAAAGGAAACCGGAGAGATGAAAATTCCAATCCAGAGTTAATTAAGTTAAGTCACTTGTCTCCAAATTTCTATAATATTTTTTTAAGTGTTTCAAATTGTTTGTTAATTACACTAGTAAATGTCCTGGATTACATAATATGGAAATACGTCATTTTTTGAAATTTCCAAGAGTCTCAAGTGGATCCAATTAATGAATAATCAAATATCTTAATTAGTATATTCTTCTAGATTTAATAAATTATTGCAACATATAAGGTATATTCTCATTTAATTTTTTTTTTTTTTGTGTAAAAATTTCTTATGATGATTTGCTTTTTTATAATAAATTGATCATCTTGATGATGAAAAAAATTTTTCATAAAGAAAAAGTTAAAGAAGAAGCATTTTACTAATAATTAAGTTTAAGATTATTCATTCATTTTAATATCTCATATTCGCATCTTCTTTTACGGATCATTAGACAAGTAAAATGGATAGAAATGTAATATTAAAAAAAAAAAAAAATATTAATCTGCAAAGACGCAATGGCGTCATCTGGTCATCATGACAAACGAAAGAATCTATTGCGTCACAAAATACTCATAATTATAATTTTATAAAGAAATTCTTCCATAAAAAATAATAATAATAATGGAACTCGCAGGTGTAGCGGATATTGAAACAAAAGCGAGAAAATTATGATTTAATTATAAAATGTTTATTTAGTCATAACAAAGTCATAAATATAAATATAAATAATAGTTATTAATTAAGGTAATTTGTTACCTTTTTTTGGATTTTGGTTTAGGGATTTGATTTAATATTTCGGGAACTTTTTCTAATAAATCCTCTTGTGTTATCTTAAAATCGGAATCCAACCAAATTTCTTTGAGTTGCGCTATGACCACACCCATTGTTTTTCCGACTGAAAAAATAAATATTTGAAATTAAAATGGATTTCCGAGGAAAAAAAAGATGAAACAAAAATTGTCCCATGTTTTTTAGAAAAAACGCTATTTTCTAGATAATTCCGCTTGAGTAGCATTTATATACAAAAAGAACACCTGCAATAGGAAAAAAACTCAAAAAGAACTTGCTTTTTAAAATAGCGAGAGTCTGCTCAGAATGCATTCAATGTTAGCTAGATTTACGTTTATATTTCATTCAAAAATCTGGTGTGACTGTCGCACCAGATTGTTTGTGTCGACATATATTTAGTTTTCGCCGATATATTAAAATTCATTATGTAAATTTATTAGTAGCCCTCGGGGCTTGGTGTAGGGGTTAGCGTGCTAACCTCGAATACCAAACGTCGCGGGTTCGGACCCCAGGCAGTCCGATGATTTTATTTGGATACCAGATGGCTTAAATAAGAATGCCTGGACCCCCAAATATGTATATTAATCAATAACGGATATCGCTAAAGTCTTATATGGCCTAAGTTGCCGAAAAGACTGTGTGTATGTGAAGTACAGTGAGCGCCGCAATTAAGTCCCCACCTGATAGCTTTAGCCTTAAGTATATGGTATAGTATATGGTAAATGGTGAAATAATTTTAAATTTTAAAAGGTAAAATAAAATAATCTTATGTTTTACCTTTTCGGTCATTAAAATTATTTCACTTTACACCATATACTGTGTACCGTACTAATAATCGTATAGCGAGCGGTATATTGGAGACTTAATTGTGGCGCTCACTGTACAAGAGTAAAGTGGACTTTCAGAAGATTTCAATGGCAAAATGAGAATATACATTTTAAAGAGCATCTAAAAATAATCGATTTTTGAATTTTAATCAAAATCGTTGGAGCGAATTTTGAGAAAATCGAAAAAAAAAACTGAAAAAGTACTTGTTACAAGCCCTTCTTTCATATTTATCTAGGGATGGAAGGAAAGAGAAAATTATTATTTATCATTTATTACTATTAACCTCCCCCTCCATTCCCATTATAAATTTCTGGGTACGCCTATGAGGTATAAATACCAAAAAGAAAAGTTTGAAATAAAATTCTGACTAAGCCATCAATTCGTGAGTTGGTTTTCCTAAGTCAAGTTATGAATTAATAATATTAAGCGAAATGAAAATTTTCTTACCAGGAACTCCTTTTTCCTTCAGCAATTTGCCATTGATAGGAAATTCAGAAGTATCCCAAATTGTTAATTTTTCAATTAATGTATTATTTTCTCCTCGATATCTCATTAATTCTAATACGAAATTTTTTATCTCGGCTGCTGAATGTCCTTTAGTTTGTATTAACAAACGTTGATAAGGTCTGGAAAAAAAAAATTTGAAGCGTTAAATATTTTATTTATAAAATATACAGTATTAATTTTCTAAAAAAAAAGTAAAAATAATTTATTTACTTGAGGGGATTTGATTCTTCTGATCCCATATTGCGGTGTTCCACAATGAAAAAAGTCAAGTCCCGTTCAAATGCCGAAAGCTTTATCCTAGTATGGAAAGCTAATGCCTAAAAAAGAGAATGGTTTAGAATTATTTAATAGTTACTTTAACTTTTTTATTTTTATAAAAGAAAGCATCATATCATGCTATGGCTCTGATTACTATATATTGTATCGATAGCAACTGGGTAACATTCCACACGCTGCACAGTGGTTCAAATTGATATTCTAGCTGGACAAAATTTCCTATAATTAAGATTGAATCACTTGCCAACCAACCACTTTCCGATTAGTATATGACATAACTTGTCCAGGAATTTCCCAGTTTATGCGGGGGTTGTTTGTCTTTTAAGGGTAGAAAAGGGTCAAATGCAATCGCCAATTTTTACCACTTTAATTCTGCGTGACCACTCATATCTTAAAAAAATCTGGTGTGACTGGCGCACAGCACACACTTTCTTTCCCTTCGGTAGAGAAAGTTGCTGTGCTGTCACACCAGATTTTTTTGTGTCGAGATATATTTAGTTTCCGATAGCACCTTAGTTTCAAACTTGCATTTTAAATGTTGACTGCTTCAAATAAACTATGGTTATTTTTCAAAATTTTAATCTCATATTTGGACATTTTATACACAATATAGAATCGTAAATAAATACAAAATTTCATAAGAATTGGAAAAAAAAATTTTAAAGCGTAAAAAGTTCCAAAGGGGCCCCCTTTTGAATCGAAATTAACATACAAATCCCTATAGGAAATTAACATTATTTCTATGCGAAGATAAGGTGGAAAGGGAATTTAAAAAGAGTAGAGAGAGACGATAATGTTTGCAAGTGGGAGAGATATATATATATGTTTTCTTTGAAACAATTAAAACAGAAATAAAAAAATCTGGTGTGACTGGCGCACAGCACACAACTTTCTCTTACCCTTCGGTAAGAGAAAGTTGCACCTGTGCTGGTCACACCAGATTTTTTGTGTCGAGATATATTTAGTTTCCGATAGCACCTTAGTTTCAAACTTGGATTTTAAATGTTGACTGCTTCAAATAAACTATGGTTATTTTTCAAAATTTTAATCTCATATTTGGACATTTTATACACAATATAGAATGGTAAATAAATACAAAATTTCATAAGAATTGGAAAAAAAAATTTTAAATGCCTAAAAAGTTCTAAAGGGACCGACCCCCTTTTGAATCGAAATTAACATACAAATCCCTATAGGAAATTAACATTGTTTCTATGCGAAGATAAGGTGGAAAGGGAATTTAAAAGAGTAGAGAGAGACGATAATGTTTGCAAGTGGAGAGAGAGACATATATGTTTTCTTTGAAACAATTAAAGACACAAAATAAATTTAAAAAAATGGGAATTTAAATAATAATTGATTTTTAATCTAATAAAAAAGAAAAAGATTTAAATTCCGTTACCATGGCAACCAGTTCTATCTTTCCTATGAAGAACAAGAGTAAAGTGGTCTTCAGAAGATTTCAACGGCAAAATGAGAATATACATTTTAAAGAGCATCTAAAAAATAGTTGATTTATGAATTTTAAAAAAAATCCTTGGAGGGAATTTTGAGAAAATCGAAAAAAACTGAAAAAGTACATCAGTAAAGTACTAGTACTTTTTGGCCGATTTTGTTCAAAAGCTTATTTTGAGATTCTTCAAAGGTACCTAAGTTAAATATAAAATTTCAATCCGCTAGCTCAACTCCTTCATGCTAAAAATCTGTCCACACATACAGACACACACACACACATACATACATACACACACACAGACCAATTTGCGGGACCCACTTTTTTGGACTCAGGGGACCTCAAAACATGTATATCCATCAAAATCTCGACATCGAATTTTTGACATGATCGCAATACTTTCTCTCTCTATATATTTCATATATAGGGTACGAGAAAGTAAAAAAATAAATGGGAATTTAAATAATAATTGATTTTTTTAATCTAATAAAAAGAAAAAGATTTAAATTCCGTTACCATGGCAACCATTTCTATCTTTCCTATGAAGAACAAGAGTAAAGTGGTCTTCAGAAGATTTCAACAGCAAAATGAGAATATACATTTTAAAGAGCATCTAAAAAATAGTTCATTTATGAATTTTAAAAAAATCCTTGGAGGGAATTTTGAGAAAATCGAAAAAAACTGAAAAAGTACATCAGTAAAGTACTAGTACTTTTTGGCCGATTTTGTTCAAAAGCTTATTTTGAGATTCTTCAAAGGTACCTAAGTTAAATATAAAATTTCAATCCGTTAGCTCAATTCCTTCATGCTAAAAATCTGTCCACACATACAGACACACACACACACATACATACATACACACACACAGACCAATTTGCGGGACCCACTTTTTTGGACTCAGGGGACCTCAAAACATGTATATCCATCAAAATCTCGACATCGAATTTTTGACATGATCGCAATACTTTCTCTCCTATATATTTCATATATAGGCTAAGAGAAAGTAAAAGTAAATAAAAATCTGGTGTGACTGGCGCACAGCACACAGCTTTCTCTTACCCTTCGGTAAGAGAAAGTTGCCCTGTGCTGGTCACACCAGATTTTTGTGTCGAGATATATTTAGTTTCCGATAGCACCTTAGTTTCAAACTTGGATTTTAAATGTTGACTGCTTCAAATAAACTATAGTTATTTTTCAAAATTTTAATCTCATATTTGGACATTTTATACACAATATAGAATGGTAAATAAATACAAAATTTCATAAGAATTGGAAAAAAAAATTTTAAATCTAAAAAGTTCTAAAGGGCGACCCCCTTTTGAATCGAAATTAACATACAAATCCCTATAGGAAATTAACATTGTTTCTATGCGAAGATAAGGTGGAAAGGGAATTTAAAAAGACTAGAGAGAGACGATAACGTTTGCAAGTGAGAGAGAGACATATATGTTTTCTTTAGAAACAATTAAAGACACAAATAAATTTAAAAAAAATGGGAATTTAAATAATAATTGATTTTTAATCTAATAAAAAGAAAAAGATTTAAATTCCGTTACCATGGCAACCATTTCTATCTTTCCTATGAAGAACAAGAGTAAAGTGGTCTTCAGAAGATTTCAACGGCAAAATGAGAATATACATTTTAAAGAGCATCTAAAAAATAATTGATTTTTGAATTTTAAAAAAATCCTTGGAGGGAATTTTGAGAAAATCGAAAAAAACTGAAAAAAGTACATCAGTAAAGTACTAGTACTTTTTGGCCGATTTTGTTCAAAAGCTTATTTTGAGATTCTTCAAAGGTACCTAAGTTAAATATAAAATTTCAATCCGTTAGCTCAATTCCTTCATGCTAAAAATCTGTCCACACATACAGACACACACACACACATACATACATACACACACACAGACCAATTTGCGGGACCCACTTTTTTGGACTCAGGGGACCTCAAAACATGTATATCCATCAAAATCTCGACATCGAATTTTTGACATGATCGCAATACTTTCTCTCCTATATATTTCATATATAGGCTAAGAGAAATTAAAAAAGTTATTTTTGTTCCGATGTTAATTTTGTCCAGCTAGATTTGGAAAATGAACCACTGTCCGCTCGTTCCTAGGGACCACTCACTGATTTTAACTTTTTTAAAAAATAAAATAATTTAAAATACCTCTTCTTGAGTGCGCAAAAGAGATGCAATATATGTAACAGGCTCAAGTGTAACATTTTTTGTTCTTTCGCATAAACGTTCAAATTCCGGAATGTCGGGATTTTCTGGTAATCCTATTAAAAAAAAAAAGTTTATTTCAAAAAATGTAAATAAAATACAGTATAATTCATAAGTAAAAACAAGGGATTCTGTTAAATTTTCACTTTTTCAACAAACGATTAGGCCTATTGGTTCTATTTTGTGTAAAAAATTCATTCAAAATATGAATCGAATCAATTTCTGATTAGGATTTAATTTATTGTATAATAATATCAAAATAAGTAATGTTTAAAAAACATATAATTAATATTTATTAATTGCAATAAAACGAAAGAAAACCACTGGGAGTTAAACCAAGGATCTGCCGATTTTACACCCGACCACTAGACTGCAGGATTCTTGCACTCGGTTATTTGAGATTAAAGGTTTCTGGATTTCTCCAATGAGCAAGCAGCTAGTAGTTTTTTAATTAATTTATTATTAATTAATGTGCGAGGGCCGACGTTTCGGTCGCATATAGGATCATCCTCAGGGTCAAGCCATTGTCAATATATTGATCCTCGATTGATCATATTGGAAAAAAGACATTATTAATATAATAAATCCAATGACCAAATTTGATAAAGTGTATGTATTATGGACAGAGAGTGACTCACTGACAAGGGCTTGGCTTGATTCTATATGCGACCGAAACGTCCGCCCTGAAACTTTAATTAATAATAAATAAATTGAAAAAACTACTAGCTGCTTGCTCATTGGAGAAATCCAGAAACCTTTAATCTACATATTATATATATATATATTATAATATTAACAGCTATACACCTTCGTCAAATACAAGTTTAATATATTGTAAATTTTTGTCATTTGAAGATGGAGATAACAAATTTTCCTAATCGATAAAGCGCAATCTAGATGAACAAAGTGAAAAATCATTACCAGGGTTCAATTAATAAATATTCAATTACAAATTTGCATATCCGTGGTTTGCCTCTCGGCGGTTGCTACTTTTTACGGTTTTTATTAAATATTTCCTGATGACAAGAGAAATTAGGTGGTCACACCAATTTTTTACCAATATATGGTGAAATTCCAAGCTGAATCATTTTTTTTGTAAGTTCATATGAATAGTTTCCAGCTAAAATTTTTTTAAGTTCTGACCAAATGCGTTCTCCAGAAATTTTCTTAAGGCCAGTAATATTTGTTCGAATGGCTTGGAGAGTTTCAGGTTCATGTTTGTCAGGATAAACTGAGAGACGACCATAAAATCTAAAATATCGTAAGATTCTTAAATAATCCTCGCATATTCGTAATGAAGGATCGCCTACAAATGCAATCCGCCGATTCTTTAAATCTTCAGCGCCATTGTAAAAATCATAAAGTTTCCCATCAAGGCCTGAAATTAATAGATTGAAAATTTATTTTAAGTTTGGAATATATGACAAAGCTATGAAGCAAACATACCTAAGAACATTGAATTAACGGTTAAATCACGACGGCTAGCATCTTTTCGCCAATCAGTTGTAAATTCCACTTCTGCGTGTCGCCCATCTGTTACAACGTCAATCCGGAGAGTTGTAACCTACGAAGAAATGAGACTAGAAATATTTGAAGAGATTAAGAAGTAAGCAGCGGGAGTCGAGAAAGACTTTATTATACATTTAATTTCTTATTATAAGGGTGTTTTACGGCTGGTAGAATCTTAATGAGGAATGAAAGATAGAAGAAATGCAGCCAGGATCTTTTAAAGAAAAAATCTGCATTTTCTTATACCTTTCATTCCTGAGATTTAAGTTCTTGTAGAACTTCGAAATGTCGAATTTCTCTTCGTAAGACTCTCATCATTTACAATTATTTACATTGTTATTTATACACATAGGCTATTGTAAAATAAATTAAGCTTATAGATAGACTGTTGACAACTCTATTTACTAAAAAACTCCAATGCAACTGAAGATGGCATGATTAAATCGGCCGAAACGTTTTGCGTAAAAGGAGAGGCTCCCTGCCTGGTAAATGTTTGAATTCAACTAAGAACAATTACAATTTATTTTCAGTTTAGAGCATTAGTTCCTTCAATTTTTACTAAAGCAATTTAGTAAAATATACCTCAAAATTTTGTTCTTCAATTCTAGCAGTTATTGTTCCATGTTTTTCGCCTTTCATATTAATCATGCGAATTGATTCCTCTTCGAAAAGTTTCTTCATTTGATCAGGAGTAGCAGGAGTTGCAAAATCTATATCATGAGGAACTTCATTGATTAGCAAGTCTCTAAAAAAAAGAGACATTTGAATTACATCGTGGAGAGCAACTTGTTAAATATTGAAACTATTTATAGTTTAAAAAAATACCCCAAGATTCAGACTCAAATAACAATGAAAAATGGTAGTAGACGAATGATGAATATAAGATATAATACCTTACAGCACCACCAGCAATTCGTAATTCAAATCCATGTTTTTTAAATAACGAAGCAAGTGTTTTAAGTTCTGGCGAGTAGATTTCTTTAAAAGGATGAGCTTCTGGATCGAGAATCATTTTAATTGCAGAACCTTCTTCTTTTGAATTGAGTAAAATACTTAAATATTTAACTTGATGGAATAAAGTATAAGATGGCTGTTTGATAGAATTAGAAAATAAAATATATAATCGTCTAATAAATATCAAAGATAAAATATAAACATTGGACCACCTTTTTCAGAATATATGTGGAAATACGATTTAAAAGCATGTTATCATAATTAGGATGAGCATTAGTAGTTTATATTTTAAAATATTTTCATGTTTAGGGAATTAATAGGATTTTAGTTATATTTTGATACTTTAAAATACATTATCGAGTTGGAAATAAGAAAAAAAATTGTAAAAAAAATTGATAAATTGAAAGCAGATTGATAGAAATTGCTCAAACTGAACCAGGGATTAAACTGAACCAAGGTGAAGTTAGCGGCAACCAGAGTTGGGTTTTATACACGATTTTGCAGTTTTATACAAAAATCGCGGATAAAACTTGTATAAAACGTATAAAATGTATAAAACTTGGATGAGCATGCGCAAACCCGACGAGAAAGGAAATTCAAATAAAATTTCATTTTTCAATTATTAACATTTTGATTATATTATTCACTAAATAAAAAGCAAACAACATCGTCAATGCTTTAAAACATTATAAAATATGAAAAGCTTTTAAGCTGTTTTTTCAGGGGGAGGGGGTTGGTTTTTTTACAGTTTTATACCTTTTATACATCGGCCTAGTTTTATCCGCAATAGTTTTATACATGTATAAAACTCGGCGGGATAAAACCTGCCAACTCTGCCGGCAACGCTGGACGTTGCTAACTTCAGGATTAATGATAATGAAGCAAACATCACACTAAATTTTCCTTCATTAACCTACGGTCACCCATTATCTATGGGTCACCTACGGTTAGGGCTGGACGGTAATGGATTTTCATTACCGACCTGGGCCGATAGCAACGCTCGGTCAAGCCAGACCTTTGACCGCCGGTCAAGGGAACCTCAGCCTAACATTTGACCGCAGTCAAATTCAGTTCCGTAGTATAAAAAATGAACTCCGGTCCTACATGGAAGCTCATAATTTATTGACAAACTCGCCTGTTGCTAACTTCATATTTATTTTGAATTCATTTTATATGATTTTTGAGTTGCTGTCAGCTTTGCGCTGTTTTTAAAATTAATAGTTAAGATGGGCCAAACTTAAACATCAGTAAAGGGGCACATATAAAAATATAAATAAATAAATAAATCGAAAACACCATTGACCAGGAGGGGGTTCTTTGATTAAAAATTAGTTATATATGGAGCAACAAAAATTTCCAGAGAACGCAAAATATTTCAATATTTTTTTTTTTTATTAATTTCAACAAAAACATAATACAAAAAAAATGGTATTATTTTATTTTGGCATCTTTCTCATTTGAAAGTGAATTTTTTTAGTTGATTGTTGTCATCAAAACACGGTTAGCCACTATCAATATAGTTTATAATATATATTCCGGCAAATCCGATTTGTCGACTCTTCACAATCAGGCAATCATATCAAACATAATAGTAGACACGATTACAAATATATTATTTTTAATGGAATAACTTTTTTCTTTTAAAAAGAAAAAAAAAAAAAAAAAAAGGATATAAAAGGCTTATAGACTAAAGCTTTTGCTAAAAATAAATAATATATAATAATATTATTTTTATTTATTAATATTTATTCCTTATTATTAATATAAAATTTATTATTAATATTATTTTATGAATATTTATATAATTTTAAAATTTTACCAACATTACTAACTATTATTTATACTTTAAATTAAAATATATTATCAATTTTATAATAAACTGTATTTTTACTTTTTTTTGGTATTTGGAGTATTTTTGTTATGTATTTAAAAATACGTGATCACATATGGCCAGTTGTCAAAATTGGCTATTTGAACTCTGGTCAAAAATTTGACTGGGCGAATTCAATGTGGTCAAGCGAACTCGGTCAAAGCTGACGACTTTGGTCAAGTTTTATACTACGCAATTCTCGGTCAAATCGCCTGTTGACCGAGGTTCAAACTTTGAACTAGTTTTTATATTTTATCGGCCCTAAATTTTCTTCATTAACCTACGGTCACCCATTATCTATGGGTCATCTTATTGTTAGGGTCGGATTTGTAATGGATTTTCATTACCGACCTCGATAATGAAAAAAAAACCGGTTTTTTCGCCGCAAAAACCGGTTTTCGCTTCAAATTTTTACCGCCCGCGGAACTAAAGTTTGCTGCCGCGGAACATTTTTTTTTCGCGGAACCAAAAATTTAATTTTTTCCCATCCGAAAAAATATTTTACCTTTTTTTTAGAGACGCCAATTTTTGCCGCCCGCGGAACCGGAATTTGCCGCCGCGAGGCCAAGGTTTGCCGCCGCGGAACATTTTTTTTGCGGAACCAAAATTTTTCCCCGTCAGAAAAGATATTTTACCTTTTT
>JAKCPI010000947.1:0-53532 GCA_023213315.1 Euborellia annulipes
GAAAAATTACCAAACCTTCACGTAACCATTATGTACCTTTCTTCTGAATCTGTGTAACGTGATTATTACCGTTTCCAGCTAAAGTTTTTGTGTGGTAAAAAAGACCACAATCCTATTCCCCACTTTGGGAATAATCCGGTATTCATACCGATATAAATACGTTGCTCTCTCTGGTAAAAATTACTTTAAAGTTAACTTCAAGGTAACAGTGTAGTCATTTAAACTTTAAATGCTGCTTGGGTTTACAATAAATGCCTTTTAAATGTGCCTATTTTAATAATTTTAGTGTTAGTTGCCTGCCTATTTTAGATTTTTAGTGCCTATAAATCCGAGCCTATTTATAACATAACAAGCATGAGTGGGTATAAAGTGAATGATTTCGGTTCAAATCCGAGCTAAGATTTATTTTTTAAATTATTTTTTCAAGTTTTTTGAATTATTAAGTTTATAAAGTTTATTGCATCCGTTTGAGAAATTTTTTTCAAAACAACCTACAAGAAGTTTGTATATTAGATGTAAAAAAAAAAATTTCATCAGATTAGTCAAATCCTATTTTAAATAAATTCAGGTTTTTACAAGACCTGGTTTTCATAAAAAAAAATATTTTCAACTTCTTTTAAGATAATGAAATAGTTTTTTTCATTGCCAGGATAACATATCTTACAATTCACAAAGAAAAAAAAAGCAGCACTAGCGGGAGTCGACCCACATTCATCTTTATGTATAAACTATAATCTTGAAGAAAGTTGGTTCAAATCCCGTGAGTGTCTAATTTTTTTTCTTGGAGATTTGTAAAATATAATAGCCTAACAATGAGAAATTGATATTTTTGGATAAACATCATCTTATGGGTGTTGAAAAAATTATAAAACTTTTCTCGATTATTTTAAACAGACGTGTACTGGTATATCCTGTTTATTTATTTTTTTTTTTTTAGCAATTTTAATTTGAATATTTTTAGGACTTTTTGAGACATATTGGTAGAATTAATTGATATAATTGAAGTGAAATTTTACCCCATATAACAAGAGGCGAGATCTATACATTTGTGTTATATTGATTTTTTTTGTATTGTTATTATTAATTAAAAGATTTTAAAGAAAATTTTAAAAAGTTTTTATAGCTTTGAATAAAATTTCAATCCCTATACGAATACAAAAGGGATTTGTATGTGTATGTGGAAGAAAGAGAGAGAAAGAGGGATTTAATTAAACAAGTTTTGGGTATAGTATGGTGGTATATTTCATTTTGAACAAACTTAAAGTCTTTTGTTAAAGAACAAAAATAACAATCTGTCGAATGTTGACAGTCAAAAGAGAGAGAGAGTTGGGAAAATTAATAAGTGAATTATAAGGTAATAGAATATAGAAGAGATGAAAGAGAACAGGGTGGAAGGTATTATTATTATTATTTAATTTAATGAAATGGATCAAAGGTCAAGCACATTCAGAGATATTTTTGATTAACTTACTCAGAGACTGTGCTGCTTTTTCATTTAATTATTCATTTAAATTTCAGAGAGAGAGAGGTTTTAATATTTAAAGATATCTTATTTGAATGTCCATTAGGGTCTTAAATCAAAGAGAATAATAATATTAAATATTTAACAATTTTTTTTTTCTGAGATAATAAAACATATATTTTTCATTCTATATTCTTATTCTTGCCATTTTTCTAAATAAAATGATACGCGACACTTGAATTTAAATTTATTAAAATTAAATAATAAATTGTCTTTTTTCGTTGAGGCGAGAGAGAGCGTCAATCCGCCATTTTTTCAATAAAAACAATAAACAAAGAATATAGTTAATTATAATTTCATTAAAGTAAGTAGATGGAATATTTGAAGGTTCATTAGGGAGAATAATAACATTAAATATTTAATAATTTATTTTATTTGATTTATATTTTTTTTTTTAATTCTATATTCTTATTCTTGCCATTTTTCTGAATAAAATGATATACGAAACTTGAATTTAAATTTATTAGAATTAAATAATAAAATGTCTTTTATCTTTGAGGTGAAAAAGTGATTCTTTCTTTCCGCCATTTTTTCCAATAAAATCACAACAATAAACAAAGAATATAGTTAATTATAATTTTATTATGGACATCACCTAATCCTTTTCTGAGCTAAATGTATTTTTTAAATTATATTTATTCTTTGAATAAATAATTAAATTAAATACTACAGGTACATACTATTTCTTTCATATTTGTTTTATTTAATTAGTTACCTTTTCAAAAAAAAAAAAAAAAAAAATTATTTTATCGCATATATGAACAAGTAGAAAATAGAAAAATCAAATTAGCAAGATGAATTTTTTTCTTAACAATATTTTTTTATTCTATATTCTATTTTTTGCCATTTTTCTGAATAAAATGATATGCAACACTTATATTAAAATTTATTAAAATAAATTAATAAAAACATATTTTTCTTTGAAGTGACAGAGCGTCAGTCCGCCATTTTTTAAATATATATAATTAGATTTCATAAGAAAATGGCGTTTAATGTTGTATTCTTGGATTAAATAGCTCTAAATAAAATATACCTTTGCGTTGGAAGGCGTCGTCCTCCATTTTGTTTTTTAATAAAATCACAATAATAAGGAATTTTTGGTTAGTTACTCTATTTTTTACTACGTCATCTAAATCTTGCCATTTTTCTGAATAAATTGATTTGTGTAATTTGTATTTAAGTTCATTATAATTAAATAATAAAAGATATTTTTTCTTTGAGGTGAGAAAGCGTCAGTCCACCATTTTGTTTTTTGGTGACTTATCACTAACAATTAATTGAATTATTCGTCCATTGTCATTTGTTAATGACAAATCGGCAGCAAAGGGGTTTTCAGTCTTATTATCTATCTCCTCTCAGACTAGTGCATTGTCAATAGATAAGATTTGTTACAAAGTTGGGCCTTTTGATAAAGAGAGAAGTTTGATCAAAGTCGAATGGTGACGTCACTATCTCCAACCAATTAGAAATGCTTCTGCCGCTAATCAGTTAGATTGTTTTAATAAGAAGACAAAGGAAGGACAATCTACGATTTTACTAGACTAGCTGTGTAGCCCGCCGAAGTATTTGATGACGAAGTATTTTTAAATTGGATTTTAAACATTTTGGAATTAATTTTTTTTTTTTTCAGTTTTTAAATGAATTTTCCTAAAAAAAAAAAAACCAACCCAGGAAATGTTTATACAAATAAAAAAAAAATCTTATAAAAATAAGTTAAGTAGTTTCTCACAATTGATATATTACAATTAAGTGTTAAATTAGTGAGATTAAATAAAGCATAAAAATATAATAAGAAAATTGTATACATATTGAAAAAAAAAAAACATTAAATAATTGATATCAGTATTACAAACAAAAAATTTAAATGTAAAGAATCAACTCAGAAACTACTTGACGAATTTTTATCGGAATTTTTGCAAAAAGGATAGAAATTTTTTTTATGTTCGTTTTAAAGTAGATTATATTTTTGAAAAGGTTTAATTTCATCAATTAAAGAATAATTATTGTTTATTTGTAATGAATCACCTCAGGACCTACTTGACGGATTTTTATGGAATTTTTTTCATTATGTATAAAATTTTCCCGTATTGGTTTTAGAGTTTGTTTTCTTTTTTATTTAATTTCATTAACTAGAGATTATTTGTAACATATCAATTCAGAACCTAAATGACGGATTTTTATGGGATTTTTTTCATTATGTATAGAATTTTCTAGTATTTGTTTTAAAGTAGGTTTTTTTATAAGACTTAAATTCATTAATTAAAGAATAATTATTGTTTATTTGTAATGAATCACCTCAGGACCTACTTGACGGATTTTTTTCATTATGTATAACATTTTCCCGTATTGGTTTTAGATTTTGTTTTCTTTTTTAATTTCATTAACTGGAGATTATTTCTAACGTATCAATTCAGAACCTACATGACGGATTTTTTTTATGTTTAAAACTTAAAATTTTCTAAGATGACCGAATGAATGTACGGTATTAAAAAAAAAAAAATTATATTATTATATGACTTCTCTCTCATCTCAAAGATGGAAGGAATTACACTCTAGGTTTATTTGAGAGAGAATGGACTCCCATATCTATAATTTGAATTCAACTCTAATAGAGAATGGCGAGGGAGGGCGGTGGGAGGGGGGAGGGAAGTTTCCCTTCACCCAATAGTAGAGAGGTTAGTTAAGTGAGTTAAGTTCTTTGCAATGCCCTTTGGGTTTAAGTTTCTCAGCTATATGATCAACTACGGCACATATTACTTTCACAAACTTCTCTGAAGAAACTTCTAGAATTGTAAAAGGAAAAAAAAAAGAAAAGGGATTATCTCATTTAATGTTCATTCTGGAAGAGATTAGATTTTCAAAATAAATAAAGTGTGAGAGGGAGAGATAAGAAATGAAGCAATTAATATTCGATTATTGTTATAACGTTTAATTAAACTCAGTTTATTATAAATATAAAATATTGAGATAATTTTAATCCCTTAATTTGCAAATTTAGAATAAATCATCTACAATAATATATATAAATACTTATTTAAATGAGTTAAAAATCAACTTATATATAATATTAATAAAAATTTTTAGCCTAAAACACATTAAAAAAAAAAAACCATTAAAATCCATCAATTGGTTTCGGAGTTACTATCAAAAAGTTAAAATTAAATCTCACAATTATTATACTATAATTAATGATATAAAATAATATAATTAAATATAATATAAAATAGAAAAATAATTGTAAAATTTAGTTTAAACTTTTTGATAATAACTACGAAACCAATTAGTGGATTTTAATGGGAAAAATAAAAATAATTAAATAATAAATAAACGGTTAATAATTAATTATCTATTTCTTTTCGAATAATTAAAATAAAATAAAATTATTAATTAAATAAAAATGAATATATATCATTAATTATAGGATAATCATTGTGATCAGTTATTAATTATTATTTACAACGCATTTTCTCTGAAAATACTTGACCGATTTTCAAGCGGTTTTTTTTAATGTGTAGAGAATTTCATAAGGTTTTAATTTTATGAATTTTTTTCATTAGATAAAGATTTTAAGATTAGAAAATTTTTCTTCTTTTAGTTATAGGCTGGGTTTTATTTTCAGAAAAACTCATTTAGGATGAGTTTAAACAATAAAAAATAATACCCGAAAAGAAACAATTAAAAATTTCAACAAAAATTAATTATAGCATAATTATTGATTAATTATTTAGATAAACATTCGGTGATATGTTTCTTGAATTACATATCAAAACATATCACTTATTCATATAAAATTTCTTTTTTTAATTCTTTTTCTTTAATTATTATATAGATCTACATATAAAAATTAAAAAAATAAATTGTATAGAAGTAAACATTAAAATACCTAAGATCGTGTATTGTTGACAATTATTTGGCCTGATGAAGGCCGTGACAGAAGACCGAAACGTCGGAAAGTAAAAATTAAATAAAAGATTTTTTTTTAAATTTAAATAATCTCCTTACTGCAAAGTTCCTTCGGTTTCCTTATTAAATCTCCACAGACATAACACATCAAATATTTTTAACTATTGATTTTTAAAATTTTATATTAAAAATAAAATTTTTTTCTCAAATCTCGAGGGGGGGGGGGGTTAGAAAGCGGGAAGGCCATGCACTCCTCTTTTTTTTTTAAACATTCACTCTTTTTTCTTATTCTTGTATGTGTGAATTTTATAAAGGTATTTCCCGTGGTACAAGAGCTAAAAAAAAACAGACAAGAAGATAATTTTTGATATTTAAATGCGGCTTGATGAGCGAAAGAGAAAGCTAAAATAAATACAAAAAAAAAAAAAAAAACTCTTGGTGTGAATTCCTCGTTCTCTTTCTTTGGCGATTTTAATTAATTCTCTCTCTTTTTATCCTCTTTTTTTTGCTATATATGAAGATGGATAATTTATTCTAAAAACAAAAGAGAGAGAGAGAGAGAGAGAGAGCGAAGCAAATTAAATTTTTTCAAATGAATGCAAATTAATTATCAAATATCAGAAGACGTTGTTGTTGTTGTTGTTGTTGTTCTCATTGGCATAGCAACTGCCGATGACAACTCAAGGGTACAAAACATCTTACAAATGACATTATGCTTGATCAATCAATCAATCATTCGAATTACAAAATAACACGTCATCTAATCATTTTAGAACACATATTCTCTAAAAACAGGCGTTAAAATTTAAAATAAACAAATGGGTGTTAAAAAGTAACGTAAGCGTTAAAAAATAACTTCCTTCTCTCAAAATAGCTATTCTGTAAACAAAAACTTTAAAGCCAAAGCGTTAACATTTAGTAAATAGTGTTAAAAATTAATGTCATGTCTAAGGGGGTGCTTAATATTTTAACGTCGTGTTTAAAATAAACATGGCGTCCTTAATCTAAAAAGTAAGGTTATGATTTTGATAACTTTGAAATAAAAGCAACATGTTAACGTCGCTGTTAAAACTTTGTTTAGAGAATTACATTTTTTTAACGCTGATTGTTTCTACATTACTTTTTAACTCCCATTTGTTTATTTTAAATTTTAACGTCTGTTTTTAGAGAATAGACCTGTATATGTGTTACCAACATATCATTTTATTCCGAAACTACTTATCGGATTTACATGTTTTTTTTTTGTTTTTTTTTTAATGCGTAAAGAATTTTCCACTATTGATTTTATGCTAGGTTTAATTTTTATAAATCTTTTCTAACAAGGGGAGTTACCGTCACCGATGTGAACGAAAATTTCGTTATGTTTAGTACTTAATGAAAAACAAATTCTGTTAAAGCGAGAGAATGTGCTTCTCAAGGATTCGTCTAAAAAAAAAAATGTTAAAGATTTGCCAGCATGTCTTATAAAGCCGTTGCTAACAATCATATTTCTAAAAGCCTCGGTGGCTAGATTGGTAGCGTTCATTCTTTGTGGGGACGGGAAGGCCATGCACTCTTCTTGTAAGGTGTGAAAAATTAAAAAAAAAATCTTAGAAGGGGAGTTCCCGTCACCGATTTGAACCAAAATTTTGTTACTACTTAGTACTTAATGAAAAACAAATTCTGTTAAAACGAGAGAATGCGCTTCTTGAGGATTTGTCTAAAAAAAAATGTTAAAGATTTGCCAGCATGTATTATAAAGCCGTTGCTAACAATCACATTTCGAAAAGCCTAGATTGGTAGCGTTCATTCTTTGTGGTGACGGGAAGGCCATGCACTCCCCTTGTAAGGTGAGAAAAATTAAAAAAAAAAAAAATCTTTAAAATAAATAAAAGATTACTATAACAAATTCACCCCCCACTTTACCTTTTTTTTTTAGAGTGAGTAAGATAAATGACTAGTATAATATCCTCTTTCTATGTCCCAATAAGAAGGTGAATGTTGTCATGTGTTGTTGTTGTTGTTGTGTTTTAAGTTTAAATTCATGAGAGCCGGCGCCGTTCGCTGCTTTTAGGCTTAAATAGATTTTCTTTCTCTCAAATTAATTATTGTCCAAGTTGTCTGCTAAACCACTAATCCATGGATAAATCAAGAGAAAACAACAACAACAACGCTAAATCCCAATCTCTTATAAAAAAAAAGAAAATGATTTAAAATTATACATTTCTTGATTAAAAAATGGAATAAAGTTAAAGCTAGTGAGCTTTTTTTAATATAGGCTATATAACGTCAAATCAACTAGCTACGCAGCCTGACTTCGGCGAAGCGGAAATTAAAATTTTTTCAGTTTTTGAGGTCATTTAGATTCCGAGATTATCTTTGTTTTTTTTTTTTTTTTTTTTTTTGACAAAAATAATACATCACGTTAAAAAACACCCCATAAAAATCCGTTAAGTAGTTTCAGAGTAAATACATTATAAGAAATAAAATTTTACAATTAATTAATTATATTTATTATATAAAAGACAACAATGTAAAAATTAAAATTGATTAATTAACGAATAATAATGAAGAGATTTAATTTGAATTTTTGCTTTGTACATTAACACCGAAACTACTTTACGGATTTTCATGGTTTTTTTTTTTTTTATTGTGTAAGCTGTTTTAGTCGTGGTTTTGTTTTAGAACACGTCAATTTAAGGTGTCTAGAAGAAAATTCTTTCTAGATGTTGATACAAATTTATAAAAAAAAATTTTCTTGATATGACAAGAGGCATAAAATATAAACAGTTTTTATGAAAATAAAAAAAATAATGTGTTCTAGTTAAAAAATTTTGTTGTCTGATAACTGAATTCTGATTATAAAAAAAAAAATTTTTCAAATATTTTTAACCATTCTATATATTAATTTTTATCCAAAAATGATCGCATTAGAGATTTATAATTTTTCAATTATAAAATCCCACACCAGAGGAAAAAAGCAGATCCTATTTAAAATTATTAATTGACAGAAATTAATTAATGATAAAAAAAAAATTATATAATTTTATATCTGGCTTATTTGAATTTCCAATTGAAAATTAAATTATTATCATCCTACCATTCATATCATATAAATAAATTACATGGATTATGAAAAATTTCCTATCAACAAACACCACAATAACTCAAAAACAGTAAATAAAATTAAAGATGTTCTAAACAAAAGTTGAGTAAAATAATAAATAGAACAATTTTGTATTTGGGTAAGATTTCGCTAAAATTGATAGTTCAGGAGATATTTAAATTTTTATACCTTTAAACCCCTTTGGAGTTTGTTATAAATCGTTGGCGAGTATTAATCAAAATATTTAAAAATTTTCTTTAAATAAAAAAAAAAAAATTTATTTTAATTTCTCGAAAAATTAAATTCCTAAACACGGCTAATTTAAAATCTTTATTTAAAACGTAAGAGATGAAAAAATGTTTAAAAAAGGTAGAAATAATAAATAGAATAATTTTGTTTTGGTAAATTTAGCAAAATTGATAATTTAGGAGTATTTAGATTTTTTTTTTTAATCATTTAGTTTGTTTAAATCGTTTATATAATCAAAATATTTAAAAATTGAAATAAAAAAGAAATATTAATTTCCAAATATTTGAAATTCATTTATTTAGGGCTAATTTAAAACCTCTCTATTTTTAAAACGGTAAAAGATAAAAAAAAATGTTTCAAACAAAAGTTGTTTAAAATTTTGTATTTAACAATTTTTCTCATGAGTGTTATTTCGATAAAATTAATATTTAAAGGGATATTTTGATTTTTTAAATTTTGATCTTCATGTAAAGTACCACTTTGATTGTGTTGATTGTTATCAAAATTTAATAGCACTTTTATATCATAATTATAAGCTTATATATGTAATTTCTTTTTATTCCAAAAAATTATTCGGAGGTAATTGTATTGTACAAATACAGACACAGTGAATTAATCAAATAATAATGAAGAAAAATATCTTCTTATCTTTTTTCTTTTTGCGCAATAAAGATAAACTTCGTTTTGCATCAAAATCTCATAAAGAAAAATTTTTTTTTTTTTTTTTTTTTTTTTTGAAATCGTCTAGGTAAAAAGAAAAAGAGAGAAAGAGAAAGAAAAAAAGAGAGCAAGTTCGTTCAATGAATTCATAAACAGCCTCCCCTTTAACGACTCAACAACAACAACAACAACAGCCATAGCTTCTTAAAAACTTTAATAACTTCTCATTATTAAAATCATTAGAAAAGACGGCAAATTAGACAAAAGAGAAGGCGGAGTATTTAATAAACAAAAGGAAAATTTTAATTTCTTCTTTTTAATAAAAAACAAAAGAAATAAGTTGGTAGTATTGCTTTTGTTATTTTCAATATTAAATTAAAAAAAAAATAAATTTTAATAAAGATAAAGAAAAATTCAATATGACTAGCTGTTCGTTAATTTTATATTATCCATCAAGGAGTGAAGGAAATAAAAAAATAAAACTCTTGCAAACAAAAGTTGTTGGAAATTAATAATACAACAATTTTGTATTTAAGAATAATTTCGGTAAAGTGAATACTTTAAGAGATATTTCTATTTTTATAATTTGAACCCATTTAGAATTGGTTATAAATAAATAGCGAGTATTAGATTAAAATATTTTTTTTTAAATTAATTAATAATTTTATTTCTAATTTCAAGAATTTAAAATTTTATTTATTTATTTATTTTTTTTTTATAATAAGACGAAATATCTCCTAAATGGAAAGAGATATTAAAAAATGTTTCAAACAAAATTTGTTCATAATTTTAAAGGGAAAAATTTTATATTAGGGTATTATTTTGTTAAAGTGAATAGTTTAGGAGTTATTTCAATTTTTCAATAAAATTTTGATTAAAATATTAAATATTATTTTGATTTTTTTGTATTTACATTTTGAAATAAATTACCACTTAAGTGGTTTTTACCAAAAGTTAATAATACTTTTTAACTATTGATTTAAACCATAAATATAGAATTTAATTTGCTTATTTAATATAAAATTAAATTTAAACAAAATAAATAAAACAGTGAAATATATAAAATGAATGCTGTTTAATAATAAAAGATTATGTACTAATGTAAACTTGTGTGTTAAAATTATTATTATATGAACCAATTAAGGTAATAAATTAATAAATAGTCAACCTGGTTAAATTTCAAATTGGACTAATTACATCAAGGAAAGTCAATTAGAATGTATTTAACAATTGGAATTGACTGATTAACTAGAAATGATGAAATTTTCATCATAAAAGAAAATAATAAAAAATGTAACCAAAGAGAGAGAGTTTAATGGTTAAAAGATGATCTAAAATCCGAGTTAATTTGTAAATTGTTATAAAATTAATAAAATGGAATTCAATTCAATTTTGTCCTAATTGAATTAAAATCAACTCTGGAATTAACAAAAGTGGAAAGAGAAAGAGAGAATGGGGGATTGTATGATTTAAATAATATGAAATAAATAAAAAAAATCATTTTGATGTGTTAAAATGAAATCCACATCCTTATCTCCTTTAATCTCCAATTCCTTAATTAGAATACAATGTTAACAAATAGAAAATTATTTATACACTAAAAAAAAACATAAAAATCGGTTAAGTAGTGTCGGTGTATATAAAATCGGTTAAGTAGTTTCGGTGTAGATCATGTAAAATCTTTCTGAAAAATTATTTAAGATAATTAAATTTTAAAATTTAAATTATTAATTTGCAATAGAGAAAGAAATTTAATGAATCTTAAATCAAGAAAAACATATATATTAGGGAGTTGCTTCGCTATTTATTTTCACTTTTTTTAGTGATGGAATTTGACTGACTGCAGAGAAACTAAATCTAATCAAAAAAATAAATAAATAAATAAACGCTTTTATTTAAAATAAGCTAGAAAAGAAAATAATTACATTGTTGTTGAAATTGCACTTAAAATAAAAGAGTGGAACATTTATTAAAACTTAGTTAAAATAATAAATGAGTAAAAATGTAATTAATTTTTTATTATAACGAGCGCCTTTTATTTCAAGTTGTTTTTAATAATCCTTCTGCACATTAGGCCATACATACACAGTATTTAAAATTTATTTTATATTATCCAAATGATTTAAATAAATTCATCGGACTGCCTATGATCCGAACCCTCGTATTTTAAGTTATAAATATTGAACAATTTTAGCAACAATGAAATTATTTCTTTATTTATTAATTCATTTTAAATAAAAGTGATGCTTTCTAATTAAGTCCTTTAGTTAAATTTCTTAACAAAAAAATAGAAAATAAATAGCGAAGCAGATCCGGTTAAGCTAATACATATATTATTCTTGATTTGATATCTATTAAATTTCTCTCTATTGCAAACACATCTTGAAAGATACAGTACATTAACGAAAGGTTAGTCGCATGTGACGTCATCAGCATTTGAACTGAATTAAATCAACTGAGAAGAGAGAGAGAGAGAGAGAGAAATTTGACCAAAATGATTAATCGAAGTACTTTTATTTAAATTACTCACAAATGATATATTTTCTTTCGATCCCTTTTCTCTCTTTCTCTTTTTTATCCAAGCGTAATAATAAAATATCTTGGCATAAAAAAAAAAAAAAATGGAATGAAAAATGAAGAATCAAACGAGTTTTTAATATTATTGAAGTTGCTATATTATTGTAAAGTAATTGTCTCAATTGAAAGGCAAATTATTCTTTTTTTTTTAATTTCCACTTGGACAATTAAATTCCTTCAAAAAGATTAAATAAAATAAAAAAGAAAATCAATAAAAAAACATTTCAATATTGAATTTCATTAGTAACTAGCAGCACAGCATGACTGAAACCACCAGTTAATTTGTGTTTTTTTTTCCACCTCCTTATATTTTATTTATTTAATTTAACAAGTTTTTGTATTTATGTTTGCCAAATTTTTCCCATTCTCACCTATTATCCTTGACGCTCCAAGTGCGAAGGAAATAGTGCAAGTGAAAATGTGAAACAGGCTTTATACAATTTTGTTTATTTAGAGTTTATTATTTATATCCTTGTTTGTTTTTTGTGTCTTTGACACTTGCTTGATAAATATGTATATATTTATTGTTATTTAGGCATATTTACCTATGTAAACAAACAGAATGTCTTTATGTATTTTTAATTAAATAAAAGCCCTCGAGCTTGGCGTAGTTGGCAGCGTGCCTACCTTGTATACCAAGGGCCAAGGGTTTGGATACCAAATGGCTTAAATAAGAATTCCTGGACCCCCAATTCATATATTTACAAATAACGGGTATCGTTTAAAGTCTTAAATGGCCAAGTTGCCGAAAATACTGTGTGCATGAATGTGTGAATGGGAAAATGCGTGTGTTAAAAAAAAAAAAAAAAAAAAAATTAAAAAAAAATTTTTTTTTTTTAATTCGACACACTCTAAATGAGTTTTTCCAAAACTAAAATGAAAAACAAAATTCTATAAAAACCGTCAAGTATTTACAGAGTAAGGCACTAAATTAGTGTTTTCCCTAAAAAAAAAAAAAAAATGATTCTTTAGACATAGAAAGAAAAAAGAATAAAGTCGAGTAGTTTCAGAGTTAATGTATTACAAACATCGCATAAATTCTAAAACTAATTGACGATTTTTTATGGGGTCTATTATATTAATTATAAAATAAAATAATAATAATAACAATAAACTCCTACTTCCACAAAGAATTTTAAATTCCAATTAAGTATATACTTTAATAATATATTTAGAGTTATTATTTACCGCTCTTAAAAAAAAGCTAGTTATATTTTCATATTTCCTTTTATTATTTGAATCCACCTTGACGTTATAAATAAAAAAACAAAAAAAAATAAAAAATCTCCCATTTCGTCACTTATAGTATGTGTATGTATGGTGGAGGGGGGTTGGGTTGGGGTGGATAAAACACCATTAACTTAACTGCAAGGGTTTTATTTCAAAAGAAAACCCACCTACGTAGAAAGAGAGAAAGACTATGCGGTTAAACGAAATAAAAACGCTTAGAGTATAAAAAAAGAGAGAAGAGAAAAAAAGAAGATAACAAAATTCATTTGATAAATTTATCGAAAAATTTTCTCTAGAAAAATTTCTTATCTTTTTTTTTATATATATATAAGATTATTCCAAAAGATTGGTTTGTTTTTTACTCATTTTCCTTCTTTTTTTTTATAAACAAATAA
Organism: Euborellia annulipes; assembly: GCA_023213315.1. NCBI lineage: Eukaryota > Metazoa > Arthropoda > Insecta > Dermaptera > Anisolabididae > Euborellia > Euborellia annulipes. The sequence continues at coordinate 13,622 of JAKCPI010000947.1, forward strand.
GCATAAATAAGGTGTAAGAAGAAAAAAACAGATTTTATCAGTAAATGTAGAAAATAAAAATAAAGTCTAAACAAAAAAAAAAAAAAAAAAATTAAAATTTGTCTCATTCATTATCTATTAAACGGTGAAAGATATAGAAAAAATTTTCAAACAAAAGTTGTTCATAATCATAAATTTAACAATTTTGTATTTGGGTATAATTTCGGTAAAGTTGATAGTTTAGATTGAAAATTAATCTGAAAGAAAGTGTGAATATAGAATAAATAAAAAGCATCTATATCTCCAAAAGGGAATGAGTTAAAAAAATATCTTTCAAATAAAAGTTGTTTGAAATTTTAAAATGAACAATTTTTTATTAGGGTATAATTTCGCTAAAGTGAATAGTTTAGGGGATATTACGATTTTTGTGATTTGAACCCCTTTGGAGTTTGTTATAAATCGATTGCAAGTATTAAACATAAAATAAAAATATTTTCAGATTAAATAATTTAATTCAAGATATATGAGTTAATCTTATTTCTCGCAAATGATTCGAAATAAATCAATCTAAAATCTCACTTCCTTAATGGTAAGAGTTATAAAAAAATGTTTCAAACAAAAGTTTTTCACAATTTAACAAAGAATAAAGTATTATTTTAAAAAATCATTCATTAGATATAATTTAATTAGTTTATTGTTAAAAAAAAGTTAACTTTCCTATTGAATAAAGTTTGATATAGAATTTACTAATTAAAAAGTGAATAAATAAAAATAAATTTTTTTTTTTTTTAAAAGAATTTTATATTTATCCAACTATAGTCCGAATATTTTTGTATTTATTTTTTCTCTCTCAATTATGAATAGCTAATTTTTTTTTTTTTTTATATTAAAAAAAAGATGTCTTTTGAATTAAAAATAAATTTAATCCAGGTTTTTTTATTTTTTTTTTAAGATAAAGGCTCTATTTTTTAGCTCTTTCTGTTTTTAATGAATGAAAATATTTTTTTTTTTTTTTTTTTCAAAGAGAATGTTGAATTTAATTTTTTTAATATCATTAACATGAAAATTATAATATAGAGTATTTTTTTATATAACGTTAAAATGCTCTTAAAAATATTTTTTTTTTTTTAATTTTGTTATTTTAATGAAAAGAAGTGTTTGAATAAAAGGATTAAAGTTGATCTTGTGCATTTCAGAATCTACTCAATGGATGAGCTCTGAAACTAGTAGTCCAATTTTCATGATTTATTTCAGAATTTTCATGTAGTTTTAAGTTATAGTAACAATTATTAAAAAAAAAAATAATAATAACAAGAGAGAAAACGAAGAAGGAAAGCTTTTAGATTTAATTCCCAATAACTTTAGAGAGAAACAACTTTATTACTCTCTCTGTCTGTATTTGTGTGTGTGTGTGTGTGTGTGTGTGTGTGCAATTAAAAAGTTTTCACCCTTCTTATTCGATAGCCGTCATCTGGAAAACTAAAAACAAACTCACTTCGTCTATCTCTCACACATATCAAGTTTTCTTATTATTTCACTCAGAAAAGTCTTCGTTCCTTTTTTTTTTTTAAATAAAAATAAATGTTGACTTACACCTTGAAATGAATTCTGAGTATTAGATAAATTCCCTTTAAAAAATAATAATTCAATTTGAAACATGTAGGCGCCTGGAGGATAGGCATCTTTGGCAAAAAAACATGCTAGATTGGTAGTGAGTGCTTACTTACGAATTAAGAATTCTAGGAAAAGAATGGGGAAGAGAAACTTACCTGAAACAAAAGAGAAAAAAACATATTAAAATGATATTAAAAATTTTTATCTTTTTATAACAAATAATTTTTATTGCATATTCTTAAAGCTGCCATTTTTTTGATTAAAATGATATACAACACCTCTATATAAATTTGTTAAAATTTATTAAAAATATTATTTTAAAGTTTGAGGTGGAAAGGCGTCGTCCGCCATTTTTTTCTAATAAAATCATGTAATAATGAAAGAATATAATTTAATTTTTAATAATGTAACAATTGATTAATTACATTAATTATTTATTTATCGTATTACAATAATTAAATTTCGTAATAATGATAAATCAAATAAAACTAATTAAAATCTAAAAAAAAAAAAAATTAATTCCGGAGGCAATAACTAATTATTTTACCTTTTATTTTATTAGCTAAAATAAATACTAATAGATATCAATTATATGAGTATTTGAATAATTTCTATTCTATATTTGCTCTCCCATTATTCACATGCACGTACTTATATTTGTTTTAATATTCGTTTACATACGAGTTTTATGATCCCTTGGATGAGTCTTTTTGGGACTTTCCAGAAAAAAAAATATTAAACATTCATCCATTAAATTTCACAAAAATTTAATATACGAATATTTATATAATTAAATGTAGAAAAATAATTGGGAGATTTAATTTTAACCTTTCTTTTTTAACTCATTTACTCCTAAACTAGTGAACGAATTTTTATGGTTTTTTTTTTTAATTGTGTACAGAATTTCAACAGCGTAATTTTAGCTTCGGTTTTATTTTTGGAAAAATTGTAATTAGCCAAGGTTCATTAATAAAAATTAATAATAATGTACCAAACAAAAAGACAAAAAAAAAAGGTACTTAATTAAATATAGGAAAATAATTCTTATATTAAAATTTAAATTTTGTCTATAACGCATAGCCTCTGAAACTATTTGACTGATTTTTATAGAATTTTATTCTCTACAAAGACAATTTAACATAGGTGACATTATATTAAAAAAAAAACTTATCTAAAAAGGCTTAAAAATTAGGTAGATGTACAAAAAACCTGATGTGACCTAGCACAGAACACAACTTTCAATTACTGAATGTAAGATTTTTTTATAATGCAAATCTTTATTAATTCTTTTTTTATTAATGTTATATTTTTTTTTTTGTTTGAATCATTTAAAATTGATTAGGGGGGGGGGGGGATGAGGTGAGTGTAAAATTGAATGGTTTGGGTGTGGGGCTTAAATCTTATAAACATGTCAAATTCTTCATCTCAATTTATATTCTTTGTGAAATCCCAACTGGGGATTTTTTTTTCTATTCTCTTAGAGATACTTTCATATATAGTATTTTTCTTGAATTTTTTATCAATATAAATTGTAATGGACAGAGAGAATGAATGAAGGGAAGGGAGGATAAAAAAATAACCCCTGCTTTTTTTTTTAATAAAATAAAAAATGATTGATTCATGAATGAAGAGAAAAAAATTAACTTAGACTAATAAAAAAAAAGGTATGAAAATAAATATTGTAAAATACTAAAATTAGAAAAAAAATTAAAAAGTAATTTATATATTGACGTTTCGAGCGCCATACACGCTCTTCCTCGGGATCTGTGATCACAACAATTATTTATTAACTATAAATAACGTTAATAATAAAAAAAAGAGAATTATATTGAAATTAATAAACTTTTGCACAAAAAATTCAGTAAATGAAAGTTGTTCTGTGTTTGTCACATCAGATTTTTTTAATTAAATTTTTATATTAGGCCTGTTTAGATAAGTTTTTCTAAATATAAAACCATTAACTTAAAATCCCATTGATATAAAAATCAGTTAAACACAGTAGTTTCAGAGTTAATGCGTTACAAACAAAATTTTAATAAGTATCACAATTTGTGTATCGTCTTTTTGTCTTTTTATAAGGATAAAGAAATGCGTGACGAATATTATTAATATAAATAACATTTTTTAAATATTAATATACAGGTATAACAATGTTAGCAGAGAGGATAAAGCAGTTAAGCTTATAATCTTGAGTTGAAGATAACTCGAGTTCAAATCCACCTCATGGCAATAAATTATCCAACTCTACTTGAGATACCTCCTCCTGAGGAAGGAAACGGGAACCCACCTCAGTATCAATCCCATAAGAGTTACTCTTCAGAGTAACCATAACGTGTCAGGTCTGACACTAATGACAGAGAGAGATAACAATGTTACTTACAGTTTAATGTCAATTCTTATAGTCATGATAATATAATTTTTTGACATTAATAAATTATGGTAGGTATTTTAAGGCCTGTTGGATCTTAGGTGGTTTACGGTTGTTCAATAGTTTATTTTCTCGCTTTTACCCCAACGAGATGGAGAGATTAGAGGAGTAGTTGCAGTATCTTCAAGGCCAAAGAGCTGGTAAAAATAGCGAAGCAGATATAGTCAACTACATTTCTCTAAAAATACCTCCATTTTGGAACGCCGAACTTTGAATTGACGTTTGTGCAGCTTAAAACTCAGTTCCATTATTGCAAAAATCACACTAAAGGGCACAAAGTCAAACACTTCCTTTTATCATAATAATACTGTACGTTAAAGGCAATTGCGGAAGAGCCCTCACCCAGCTAAAGGATTCAATCATCAAACGTTCAAACGAGCAACGGATTATTGTTTGGCTTAGAGTTGGGAGAAAGGAACCCTTCACAGCTCCTCCGGGAGATGAAGTCTTACAGACATCATTAGGAAAGCTAGGCTGAAATCGCCGATATAGTCAGTCTAATAAAACGTGCAGAGTGTCAGATTCACCGGCCGCAACATTATTGTGACCACGATTGTGATTTGCGCTCTAAACGTCGACAGATAAATTACTTTTTATTTTTTCCTTGGCTGATTTAATCACAGCAAGGATAGAAATTGTAGTTTGGGACTACATGTGTTATGAAACTACAAATCATATTCCCCCCCCTTATGTGTAGAGAACTTTAAATAGTTACCAATCCTGGACCAGACCAAGCTTTCAGAGCTCCTATTTAGGCCCTTTTTGGGCCAAGCCAGGCCCAGGCTTCCAGAGCTTAAATACGAGGCCTTTTCCAAGTCTCGACCAGTCCAGGCTTCCAGAGCACTAATCTACGAATTTTTTTCGTGTTCTCAACGCTGTTAATAAAATTTTCATATTAAAACATTACAGAGAGTGTTTGCTAACTTAATATTTCATTTTTTAATAATTCTCGTTTATTTTTCTCTTTTTCATTATTTAAACAAGACTTAAAAAAAACTGTTATTAAAGAATGTTATTTTTTTTTAATCTCTTAATCCAGAAAAAAAAGAAGATGAAGGAATGGTTTCTTTATTAAATAAAAAAAAAAAAAAAATTGAGTTTTAGAATAAACAACTGTTAAGATTAATTCTATAAATAAATAATTAACTTAAAACAAACACCACCCAACTTGGATTTAATACGGGGACCCCGCCTACTTCCCAGGGGGAGGGGGACGAGAAATGGTAATTATTTAAATTTATTAAATACATTTTTTTTTTTGGTTATATCTCTTTGTAATACCGTTAGCTTAAACAAGTAGTTTGTTTTACCGAAGGTAAGAGAAACTTGTGTGCTATACAACCAGCCACGCCAGAATTATCATCCAAATCAACAGTTTGTATAACAGACTTCTTATTCTAGTTAATGAATATCCCTTGAAAATTTCTAACAGTTTAAAGAAAGCGATATATAGAAGGCATCATGGAGAACTTTCGAGACAGACGAACACTCAGTTATTATATATATATGTACTATCTGTATCAGTCAAAAGTATCCGTTCTACCAGTGCTCCTTATCCGCAAAAGAAAAAAACCATTAAACATATTAAATAAACACACAGACAAGTCTATTCTCTAAAAACAGACGTTAAAATTTAAAATAAACAAATGGGTGTTAAAAAGTAATGTAAAAACAATCAGCGTTTCTGTAAACAAAAGCTTTAAAGCCAAAGCGTTAACATTTAGTAAATAGTGTTAAAAATTAATGACATGTCTAGGAGGTGCCTTTAATATTTTAACGTCGTCCTTAACCTAAAAAGTAAGGTTATGATTTTGAGAGCTTTGAAATGAAAGCAACATGTTAAAACTTAGTTTAGTGAATAGCATTTTTTTAACGCTGATTGTTTTTACATTACGTTTTAACACCCATTTGTTTATTTTAAATTTTACCGTCTGATTTAGAGAATAGTCCATGAGAGGCATGTCTATTTGTTAATAAAGACATTTTTCAAATTCAATTAAATAATCAATCTTATTAAAAAATATTAAAAAAAAAAAAAATTATTATCATTTCTCTAAGCTCTCTAGGAAGAGCTCTAAAAAGATCTCTAGCGAATGGATACTTTTGGCTGATATAGATAGTATAGATAATTATTCTACTGCAATTTTAAGTTAATATTTATATATATTCAATATTATACTAATATAGATTGTGATTATTTGATGTGTAAAGTGTATTTTTTTTTTTTTTTTTAATTAAAAGAACCAACAGAGATGGACATACAAAAGAATTAAATTGTAATTTCCTTTAATTTTATTTTTGTTTATTTCTTTTTATCTTTTTTTTTTATTTTTATAAAAATAAGAGAAAATTTCTCCCACACTTTTTTTTTTTGCCATTATCCATTAAGTCTCTAATATTCTCATTCCTTTTTTTGACTGTTCTATATTCTACTTTTTTTTATCTCGTCAAGAGGACGAAAAAGAGAAAAAGAAAAAAATGCGACAAATGAAAACTAGGCAGCCAATTATCGTCCATCTTTTCTTCAATGTTATCTCTTTGTTATTATTATATATTATATTTTAATATTAAAAAGAGAGAAAGATATAAAAAAAGAACAAATTGCATTTTATTCCTACATTTAGAGTTAAATATATATTACACTAGCAGAATTGCACTCCTTTTTTCTCGATTATATATTATATTTTATATATAATCAAAATCTTGCCATTATTCTGATTACAATAATATACAACACTTATATTTAAATTTGTGTTATTTAATTAAAAAAACATATTTTATGTTTGAGGTGGGTAATTTCGTCGCGTCATCCCGCCATTTTTTTTTTAATATGATTCCAACAATCAATAAATAATATCATTAATTTAATTTTAACAATAAATGGGAGAAAAAATTAATTAATTTTTTCAAATTTCATTTTATTTTGGTTGATGAAAAAAGGATCTGTCCGCAGTCAAATCACTAAAATGAACAAAGAATATAATTTTACTTTAAATAATTGAATTTAGAATTAAATCAATGATTCCAATCTTTTAGAAAAACTTTTTTTTTTTTAAATAAAATAGCATCAAGGGTTTAAAATTCTTAACAGGTTAAATATTTGCTTCTTACTTCTTAATTGTCTTTATTTTTAGACGTTAATGTTAAAAAAAAATTAATTAATGCAATTTATAACAATTTTGAAATGAATTTAAACGCTAATGGCGTTTAACTGTCAATATTTTGTTTTTCACAATTAAGATAAATTAAATGAACTCTCTTAAGTCAGTTTTATATTTGATCCAGGGGATGTAGAGATTATTTTATAATAAATAAGTATTTGCAAAATTTCATCTTTACCCGATAAGGGATTTTAAGTATAATTACAAGATGTGATTCTTATTTTTAGGGTTTATGAGTGCTGTAAAGATTTATAAATCTTTTTTTAATATCTATTTATCATTCATCCACTGCCCAACGTATTGCATCACAATTGAAAGAAAAAAAAATCATTCTTATATTTATTATTGTGTATGGTACTGTTAGCAGGAAAAATTAAATAGATCCCCAGAAAAAGGACCAATATTAATTAGAAAATATCTGGATCTAAATTCACTAGTTTTGTTACGCAGCAATTGTATTGTTATGAAAATTGTTGGAAGGCCATTTCATAGTTCTTGCTTGTCTATACCAATTCTGGCTTCATATTTTAATCTAGTGGCAAGAATTTAAATTAATTTTTTTTTTTTGTTCAGGTATGATGATGATGACGCTGGTCAGATCGTCTTCTGGTGGAGGTGCTGGGATAAATAATATATGCTAATCTATTAGTATATTAAAAGTGACTATAAAAAGCAATAAATAATTGTAGTTTTAGCTCCATATTTTCATCTAGTGGCAAAAATTGGCAATAGTCAATGGACGAACGATTATTAAATAATATATGTTAATCTATTTGTATATTAAGAGCAGCTAAAAAAATGCTAATTGGTGAGTGCATCAATTGACTAGAATAACACATTAACACAGTGAGATAAAAAAATATTCCCAATAAAAAAAAAAAAAAAAAAAAAAAAAAAAAAAAAAAATGAATTTTTTCCTATCACCAAAGTTTGGGAGAAATTTTAATTCTTTTTTCGTGGAGTTTAACAGCAGAAGCAGATACCTCCACTGAGTTCAATACAGCATCCGTGTCCATTTCAATCACACCCATGAAATGCATTATGGTGGAAGTGCTGGGATAAATAATATATGTTAATCTATTAGTATATTAAAAGCGACTATAAAAAGCTAAAAATAAAATAAAAAAAATGAATTTTTTCATTTTACCAAAGTTTGGGCGATAATTTTTAATTCTTTTTTCGTGGTGTTCAACAGCAGAAGCAGATACCTCCACTGAGTTCAATACACCACCCGTGGCCATTTCAATCATACCCATGAAATGCATTATGGTGGAGGTGCTGGGATAAATAATATATGTCAATCTATTAGTATATTAAAAGCGACTATAAAAAGCTAAAAAGTAAAAAAAAAAAAATGAATTTTTTTCATTTTACCAAAGTTTGGGCGATAATTTAATTCTTTTTTCGTGGTGTTCAACAGCAGAAGCAGATACCTCCACTGAGTTCAAATACACCACTCGTGGCCATTTCAATCACACCCATGAAATGCATTATGGTGGAGGTGCTGGGATATATATGTTAATCTATTGACATATTAAAAGCGACTATAAAAAGCAAAAAATAAGTGTAGTTTTAGCTCCATATTTTCATCTAGTGGCAAGAATTGAAACTATTTTTTTTCTTCCTCAGTTGTGATGATGACGCTGTAGAGACCACGATGGTCAATGGATGAATATTTATTGAATAATAACCGTAATGTTTCAGGTTTCTGACACCCTGAACTCTGTCAGTTTAATTACAACCAACATATATATTCAATTTTCCACTTATAATACGAGAAATTAAAAAAGTACTGTATTTTTTTTCGATTTTTTAAAAGTTCAAATAAAAACGTAAATGAATAAAAATCGGTCAACCAAAAGGGTCGGTTGGTTGCATTTTTTTATTTTTTATTATCCACCTATCTATCCATCTTGTAAAAGAAAAAAAAGAGGGTGTTGCTGCTAGAGGGTAAGGGAGGGAGAGAAAGAGGTGATATTGAACTCAAAGAAGATGAGATGCTTGTTCAGTTGTTCAATCAATAAGTTCTTCTTCTTCTTCTTGTTAGAAAGAGAGGAAGAGATCGGCTTACATCGTTTTTCCTGTCCAATGCATTTCATCTCAAATTCAAACTCATCTAATCCCCATCCCCCCCCCCATCTACCATCACCACCCCCTGACACTTTCATTTTCTTTTCTTTTCTTTTTTAACCCTTTTTATTACCTCTCTTTCTATTTTTTCGATTCAAGCCAATCAAATGTTTTCTATTGTCTTCATTGATAAGTCATGAAAAAAAAAAATTATTGAATTTCAAACACCCCTTTTTTTAAGATGACGTCACTGGGCTTAAAACTACATATATACCGAATTGGTTAAAAAAGATGAAATTATAAATTCAAAATTATATTAGGTTTATAGTAGATGATGAAAAAACATAGTCAACAATAAAATTAACAAGAGCTCTTGAATTACTATACAAAAAATGGTTGTAAGCTAGAGAAAGAGGAAACACTCTCATCCAGGTTCTTTATTAGATTTAATATATTAAGAAAAAATTATTCTATTTTGAGGAATTTGGGAGAAAAGTGAAGGGGCTTGGTGCAGTTGGTAGCGTGCTTGCCTTCTATACTAAGGGTCGTGGGTTCGGATCCCAGGCAACCCGATGATTTTATTTTTTTGCATACCAAATGGCTTAAATAAGAATGTTTGGACCACAAATATATATAATATAAAAATACTAGTATCGTTAAAAGTCTTATATGGCCTGGGTTACAGAGAAGACTGTGTGTATGTGTATGGGAGAGTGAGTGTAAAATTGGAAAAAGGGATAAAAAAATAAAAAAAAATAAACAAAATAAAAAAAATAATATAAAAAAAAAAAAATAAACAAAATAAAAAAAATAAAAATAAACAAAATGAAAAAATTAAAATTAAATAAAATGAAGTGAGTTACTCCGTCCCCTAGAGTGTTTAAGTAATATTAATAAGCCCTATACAGGATAAAAAGATGATTAAAAAATGGTGTTACTACTGTGCGCACAGGAATACTACTATACCGTACAGTCGGAAAAACTAAATATATGTCGACACAAAAATGCTAGTGAGACAGTTTCTAAAACCAGATTTTTTTATAAACAAAAAAATAATATTAATATATTATTGTTATGTTTTTTTTCCAGATTAAAAAAACGTATTAAAATTTAATTAAGAATTAGAATATAATAATAAAGAAAAATTTTATTTTAACGTAAAATTTTTATTTTTATTAATTAATAACTTAAATATTAGAAAGTTTGAGCTAAAAAAGAAATTCCCCATTTAATTATGAATCAATTTATGTAACAGTTATTTAACGAACCCCAATTAAAGAGGGTGAAAAAATTGAAAATTTTTTGTTGTTAACTTTTGTCTTAACTAATGATTATCTGCGATTTTAGAAAAGCTTGAATAACGAAATATGACTGATTTATTCTCTATTAAATTCCTAATCCCAAGCATACATTGATTAATACTCTAAATCCATTCCAAGTGGATGAAAATATAAAAAATTTTTTTTTCAATTTTTACCTTTAATATTTATATCAATTATTCATGGAGATGAAAAATGATGGATTTATTTTCGACTAAATACTAAATCCAATCATGTATAAATTATTATATCAACTCTCAATGAAAGTAGAGAAAAAAAAAATTAAAAATGGATAAAGTTTTATGACTTTTTGACACCGAGCTTTTTGTTTTTTAATCATTCACCAACTTTAATATTACAAAAAAAAAAAAAAGACATGTGAAAATTTGTAAAATTATTTTCTCTCTCTTAAATTTAGAATCCTAGCATACAGAGATTATTATAGAAGGGAGTGAAAAAATTAAATTTTGAGGGCCTATATAAAGAATTTTATATTTTTAACGTTAATTCTTAATAACTCTGTTATAAATTATAGACTAACACAAAAAATGGTAGATTTATTGAATATTTAATTCTGAATTGAAGAGTATACCTATTATTATAGGAACTACTAAGAAATAATGTAAAAGAATTAAAAAGAATAAAATTTTATAATTTTTTTTACGTTAATTTTTGTATTAATTAATCAATTTCTCAGACAGTAGAAAAGATAGACCAACAAAAAAATAGTCAATATATTGCGTATTTAATTCTTAATTCAACCATGTATCGGCTATCAAAGAAACCCCCTTCAAAGTGGTAGAAAAAATTCGAAATATATAAAAATATAATTTTAACGTTATTTTTTGTATTAATTAACGATTAACTCAAATAAAAGAAACAATTCATAAAGAAAGATTATTGTATTTATTTTCCATTAAATCTCCTATTCTCCTATTGAATCTAACCATGTATAGAATATTTTATTATTCATTTCTTGTTGAAGCATGAAAAAAAAAAATTAATAAACGAGGATAAATGAAGACATTCATTATTATTTATTCCTTTATTAATATTGTAACATTTTTATTTTTTTATTCACCAGATTTTTCATCTTGTTAACAACGCGCGTCTTGAAAATGTAATAAAATAAAAATTAATTTTATTTGCTTACTAAATATAATAATCTTAAATGTAATATCTTTTTAAGCTGTTAATTCATGATTCTTTTGTGGGGTAATAATAAAGCAACACTTGTTCTTAAATAATCAAAAAAATGTTTATTTAAATCAAAATAAAAAACCCCCCAAGTGTGGGAAAAAAAAATATTTCAATTGACAACCCATCCATAATTACACTTTTGAATGATGAGGTTTAATTTTATTTATTATAATTATTTATATATTTATTTTTTATATTATTGATTGTTGATTATTTTGATACAATCCTGGCCGAAATGAAACAATTGTCAAGGTCTGGATGAAGAAAAAAAGTAATGTTGATCTGTTACGTCCACTTGTTATGAAATTTGGTTCAGTGGATTCTGAGAAAAATTTATTTTGTTTAATTTTAATTTAGAAATAAAGCTAGTTAGTTTTTTTATGTCTCACATGATGACTTTTCGGTCAAGCTATCTTCAGGGATACAAAAACTTTAAAGTAAAAAAAAAAAATTACTATTTTGGTATGTAATTTTATTTTATTTATTTATTAATATTTCCTAAATGATGATATTCTTGCTTTCAATATAATTTATTGTTGTATTTATTTAAATTATAATTAGTGAAAGAATTTTTAAAATCGGTTCACTACATTCTAAGATTAGTCCTATTATAAAAAAACTTACTTGCGGATTATTTAATTACAAAATTGTTTTTTTAATTAATAAATATTCCACAATTAAGTTTTTTTTTATATAATAGGACTAATCATAGAATGTAATGAACCGATTTTTCACTTCGATAATTTATTTTTAAATTAGAGGTATTAATTTTTAAATATCTCTCATCTCTTTTTGTTTGTACCTTAAAGAATAAAATTGTTTTTATAAAGTTAATTTTATTCAATCTAAAATGGATGGATTTGAATTAATTTCAGATTTGATTTCAATAAAGCCCGGCATATTTACATAAATTAATTAATAATTATATTTTAATCCGAGCCTTATACATATTAATCTCTAAGCAGACCCCCAAGGGGATAACGTCTAAATGATCCTTTCAATAACATCTTTATTAATGAACTCTCTATCTCTCTCTCTCTCTCTCTCAAATACTGTAGTTAAAAATTTGCAAATTACTCGGTTGTTTTATAAAAATCTTCTTTTGGATTTTTTATTATCCGATAGTTACCACAACTACAAAAACTCAAAAACAATAGAAAGAAAAAACCATAAAAATCGGTCAAGTAGTTTCAAAGTTATTGTATTATAAACATATTGAAACAAATTAAATCACACAATTATAATTCGATAATTAATTTTATAAAATAGTAAATTTCAAATTTTTAAAGATATATGATTATTTATAGAATATTAATTGGGAGATAATTTTTTTCTTTTATAATGCATTTCCTCGAGAACGACTTAACCGATTTTTTTTTTTTTTAATTTTCTCCAGGTTAATTTTAGTCTGTTAAAAACTAAAAAAATATTCATTAATAATTTTTTTATAAATTAAAGTTAACCTTAATTAAAATTCAACAATGGTGAGAAATGACACAATTAAAAAAATATGATATCAGAGGGGGGGGGGGTGAAACTGCGGTACCTACATAAATAAACTCATAATTAGTTTGTTTAAATTTTTTGATTCAATAAAACTTCAAAACTACTTGACGAATTTTCATGAAATTTTTTTAACGACATTTTTTGAAGTATTTTAGTTTTTTGAAACACTATTTTAAAATTAAAAAGAATTATAAATTATATTAATAAATATAAATTTTCATTTTTTTAAGCAGAATTCAAATTTTATAAATTCAGATATATATATTCATTCATGGAAGAAAGGGGTGCGGAAAAGAGGAGGGGAGGAGAGATGCTGGGCAGTCAAATAAATTAAATTATAGTATACATTTCTAAGAGTACTATATATAAACGACGTGTCTATTTATCTATTAAATTAGCTGTAATAATAAAAATCATCAAAAAGATTATATATATATATATATATATATCCCGAAATCAAAGAGATTTCTCCTTTTTTCCCTGTCTTCCCATTGTCAGGTCAGGGATTATCATTGGATTGGGCGTCGATTGCCAAAAAGAGATTGGATCTTGGAGCAATACCAAAGGATCAATCATAGGGGGGGGAGTGAGAAAAGAGATTGGAGAGTAGGGGATGGAGGAAATGCTCTAGTTGATAACAGGGCCACAAAACACCAAAAAGAAAAAGAAAAAAAGAGAGAAACAAAGCGAAAAATATTCAGGGGAAGGAAATAATAAAAAGTTTATTTTCTTATCAAAGTTGAATAAATAAATAAATAAATAAATAACTTTTAGAGCAGTTGTGAATTCAGAAAATAATAAAAAGAAAAAATAAATATATTTTTTTAGAATTAATTTGAATTTTGAAAATAATAAATTGTGTTCATTTTATTGATATTTATATATAAATTTTTAATTTTAGACATACTATAAGTCTAAGATTTTGATCAAAAGATTTTCAATATATTGAAAAAAAAACCATCAAAATCGACCAAGTAGATTCAGAGTTATAAAGGTTTAAAAAATAATTAATAAAACTCACAATTATTAATCAATAATTATTTAAATATATTAAAATTATTTTTATTTTATTTTATTGCAATTATTTCAAGATTTAAAAAAATATATAATAAAATTAAAAACCCGCAAATCTAATTTGGATAATTTAGCCGAGATAATGGTAGAACACCCAACTCTTGTGTCAGGGTCATGGGTTCAAATCCCGTTTGCGATGAAAATTTTATATAAATTGTATTAGATACCAATTAATTTAGGAAATAATGGCATAATTAGGGGGATTCATAATTAAATAGAGAATAATCAAAATAATTTTTGTTCATACATCTTTTATAATATTAATTTTATTAATAAATTAAAACAAAAATTAATGATAAAAATTTTATTTATTTTGAATTTTTTCTCCAATTTTGGAGTGGGTTGGTTTATTAAGCGAAGCAATCAATGAGAATGACGTCACAATCAAAACAAAAGAATCCGCCTTCGGCGTAATAAATAAATTTTTAAATAAAAAAATCGTAGTTTAACTTTTTACTTTGAGAGAAAAAAAAAATATTAAAAAAAAGATTGAAAGATGCAATTGTTATCTTTTCTCCTCCCTCCACCCCCCCCCCCTCCCACCTTCATACCCCCTCCACCATTTAATGAAACCTGCGTGAACAGGAAAACAAAATAAATAATAAAAGGATGTATTATCTCTAATACACATTGATTACTATTTTCTCTCACATGTTACTGATACATAACACGATCACGTGATTTGATTAATTATAGACAGAGCGAATGAATGATGATAATCAACAAATTATTAGATCAAACAAAAGAGTAAAAAAATCATAACTAGGGAAAAAAATCAGATATTTTAATTTAATTAATTAAAGTTATAAATAAAAATCTTTGAAGAAATTCTAGAAGTGTCTGTTTGTGACGTATTTTGTCGTAAATTAATAAATTTGTACAAAATATAATTAATTTCAATTACCTAATTGAATTTTATAAGTTTTAGACACTCGAAAGTTGAATTGTCAAAAGCCTAAAGTCATAACGAGAAAATTCTGAACGTTTCAAAAAAAAAAAACCATCAAAATCCATCAAGTAGTTTCGGAGTTAATGCGTTAAAAATGAAAAGTTCAAAATACAATTACACAATTATTATTCTATAATTAATTATATATTTAAAAAAAAAAATTTAATATATTTTACAACAAAAATGAAATGATGAAATATGAATATGAAATAAATTTTATTATTATTAATATATTTTAATAATTATAGAATAATTATTGTGAGATTTAATGTTAACTTTTTGGTTGTAAAGCATCATCTCTGAAACTACATGTACATGACGGATTTTCACGGGGTTTTTTGTACTTTCTATAGAATTTTACGAGCATGGATTCAGGCTTGCTTTTATTTTTATATAATTTCATTAAGAATGTGTAAAACTAATAAAAAATTTGTTTGTCTCCATAAATATAAAATAATTAAATTATTATGAATCAACAAAGCGGTGTATAAATAATAAAACTATTATTATCACCAATCAAGAAAAGAAAATTTATTTTTTTATCTCTCTCTATCTCTCTCTATGAAATAAATAAAAATAATTATTCTACAACTCTAATATAATATTTTTATGTATTTTTTTTTCTTTTTTCTCTCCCTACTATAAAACGTGACGGGAAATAATGTTTTCGTTATCCGTCTGTCCGTCTAGGGGATCATTTTGATTTTAATTCGCTCTCTCTTTCCTACTAAAGCAATATCTTAAGTGGAATTTGATGACGAAGATAAATAAAGGAATGTCAACTTGTGCTTGCATTGTACGAAAATGAAATAAAAATCTCAAAACATTTATTTTCTAGGAAATAAAATACGAGTGGATGGAGAAATAACAACCAACGTTTACGATTTTTTTTTTTTATAATAATAATAATAATAATAATAATAGTAAAAACTAATAATAAATTAAAATTGTAACTTGGTTAGTCATTTAAGGGGGTTAAGAATTAGAAAAATAGAGGATATAATCCCTCTCATTTAATTCTTTTATTAAATAATGAATTTTATATAAAACTAGCTGCGCAGCCCAACTTCCAACTCAAAACAGCCCGGTAATTAATTTCAATTATTTAAAAAAAGGCTCTAGTTGAAGCATTGAATTTAAATAATGTTGCGTTTGATTATATATTTCAAGTAAAATAATTTTCCAATAAACACTTGTAACATATCACCTAGTGTCTTATCTAGAATATTTACTTTTATTAAATTGGTGTTTCGGAAAATAAAACCCACTCTAGCATTACCACGAAAAAATCCCCTAAACAATCAAAAATATCTGATGAAAATCCGTAGAATAGTTACTGAGTTAAATGTATTAAAAATAAAAAGTTTAAATTAAATCACATAATTAATAGTCTATAATTAATCATATTTATTAAAAATTATGCAAATTATTGAAATGTGAAAATTTAATTTATAATTAATCAATTATAGAATAATAATTGTGAGATTTAATTTTAATTTTTTTTATGCTATATTTCAGAATATACTTGACGGATTTTTATGGTTTTTTTTTAATATATAATATTTTCTCATGCTTTCAGAATTTTCGGAAAAGATAATTTAGTGAGTTTAAAACTAAAAAAATTATTATACATTTTAAATTATATATTTTCATATTAGATAAATTTAAATAAATTTAAAATATAAGTTTAGAAAAAAATATATATCAGCATAATGAATTTGAAATATTCAGAATAATCTATCAATAATTCTGTAATTATTTATTAAATTAGATGATGAAAGAAATCATGGCGGCGCCTGGAGTATAGGCAACGTTCGTATCAAACATGCTAAATGGATAGTGGCGCTGATAGGCAATTAAAAAAATCGAATTTCTTACTTACAATAAAAAGAAGCAGAAAAAGAAAGAAGCAAAACTTACCTGAAACAAAAAGAAAAAAAAAATTATTATAAAGTAACATCAAATTTTTATTGCCAAATCTAAAAAGGTGCCATTTTTCTGTTTAAAATGATATGCAACACTTGTATTTTCATTCGTTGTAATTTATTAAAAATGTTCATTTATTTTATGAAGTGAGGGTCTAATTTTTCTCACAACAATAAAAAAGAATACAATAAATTACAATTTAATTTTAATAAGCTAATTAAATGTGAGATTTAATTTAAATTTAAAAAGCCGTTTTAAATAATAATTAGATTTAATAATAAATTTGAGTTTAGAGAATTAAGCAAATCTTCGTCTACAAATGATAAAGTAAAATTTTAATTAATATGATTAATTATATAATAATAATTGTGAGATTTAATTTTAACTTTTTGTTTATAATGCAATATCTCGGAAACTATTTGACCGATTTTCATGCAATTTTTTTTAATGTGTAAAGAATTTTACGAAGAGTGAAATTTTATAATGATTAATAGATGAAATCTGTTTTTTTTTTTAAACAGATATTAAATTTGCCAGATGGACGCTTTAAAACTAAAAATAAATAAAAAGAAGGTAAATAGACTAATATTAAATTTTTTTTTTTTTTTTTTTGATCAACAAAAGCCATTAAACTCTGACACAATCGTCAGCAGTAACTTGGCCTCTTGTTTGTTCTCCCCCTCCATTTTACTATATACCTTTAGGGCTTTTACTAAGTGCGCCGCCACATACAGAAGAGAGAGAGAGAGAGAGGAAAATGTTCCTCCCTTTTGCATAGAATTGTGAGAGGAAGAAGCGTTCGGTGCCCATTAGACAAGAGCCATTAAAACTTTCACTTGCAAATCTCCTCTCTCTCGTTTCCTCTATCTATCCATCCATCCATTGCGATTATCTATCCATCTATCTATCTATCATGTCTCTAACTATGCCTGTGTTGTTTCTGGCTTTTATCAAGTTAGATAGAAATTAATGAATCAGTGTGAGAGGTGATGACGTCATGACCTAGGTAGAAATTGTCTTCAATAATTGATCTGATCCAACTAGTTGTGTGCGATTCATTTGTAGGTAACTAAATATCAGATGAGAACGCTAGCCACTACACCAAGCCCGAGAGCTTTTTAAAAATTTAAATAACAATTTGATTCTAATCAATGTCATTATTTAAAATGACTATTTAGGTATGAAAAGAAGAAATTTATATTTTCTCTCTCGGTTTTTTGTGAATATTTTATATTTATGAGAGCGAAGCAACCAACGTCCCCTAAGGGGCTTTTGAGAGATAAAAAGATTCCCTTAAATTTATATGTATTTTTGAAAAAGTGCAAGAATGGCAAGGAATAATAATATGGGTGAGATATCAACATGTGGAATTTATTTTATTTATTATAATATGGAGAGGGGGTTATTTCAGAAAATAAAAAAAAAGGAAAAAATTCTCAACACCAAATAATAGTTATAATCAAAACTAAAAAGCATGTTTAAAAGTTCTATGCAAAAATTTCAACGTCTGTGGATATATTATTTGAAGAAATTCCAAAAGTGTCTGTTTGTGAAGAATTTTGACGAAAACGAATAAATATTTATAAAATCTAATTAATTTTAATTATCTATTTGAATTTTACAAGTTTTAGACACTCGAAAGTTGAGTTGTCAAAAGACTAAAGCAACGAGAAAATTTCGAAAGTAAAAAAAAAAAAAAAAAAAAAACCATAAAAATCCTTCAAGTAGTTTCGGAGTTAATGCATTACAAAGGAAAAGTTCAAATTAAATCTCACAATTAGATTGCTATAATTAAGATAAAAAAAAATATGTAAAAAATAAAATTTAATATATTTTAATAATTATAGAATAATTATTGTGAGATTTAATTTTAACTTTTGCCTTTTAACGCATTATCTCTGAAAGTATATGACGGAATTTCATGCGGTTTTTTTCAATTTCTAGAGAATTTTGTAAGAATGGTTTCAGGCTAGATTTTATTTTTATATAATTTTATTAAAAGTGTGTAAAACAAAAACAATATGATGAAGTCTAAATTAATTTTTTTTTAATTAAAATTACATTTATCGTACTAATAATAAAAAAAGATTAAATTTTCCATTTGACTATTAGAAAGAAAATTTAATACTCTTTAATTTTGTTTATTACTATTTTTTACTTTAACTCAAAGGTCATGGGGAAATTAATTAAAAATCTTTTGAATAAATTGATTTTAGGAGATAGGTGAATACGCCCAAGGATTTCCGCTCTAAACATATTTATTTATTAATTTCGCTCTTTTAAAAGTTATTTTTTTATTTTGTGTTTAAAATTAGCTTTAAAAAAAAAATTTTGTGACAACAAATAAATAGCAAAGTATATAAATAAATCTGCTTTCACTATTATTATATATCATTTACATGGACTACAGTACAGGCGAGTGTTGTTGTTGTTGTTGTTACCAGGTCGCCCACCCACCTCATCGTAAAACAAATTAAAACGGTAATAAAACAAGATATTGATGTAAAACGCAGACACCTCTCTCTCTCTCTCTGTGACTTAGATTTACGACTGCGAAGCAGAAGCTTATCATAAAAACTTTATAGGATGAAAGAGAGAGAGGATTAAATTTTCCAAAAAAAAAAAAAAAAATTGCTATTATAATTGATAAAGTTAACAAATAGAGAGTGAGATTTCATTATTTTCATATATTTATTTTTTGGAAGGGAAACTTGTTTACCCCCAGGATATCCCTTTTTAAAAGTGTGAAGCCCTTAGAGCAGAAGTCAATAAATTTGCGCGCAATGACGTCAACCGGAAACAACAAATAGGCGGCTGTCGATCTTTTATCAAAATCTCTCACTTTTTGATCTTCAATTTCCACTTATATTTCTCAAACAAATTTAAACAACTAAATACTTATTTAAAGCAGAATTTTACCCTCTATAATTTTTATAATACACATCAAATTGATTGGAGTTATAATTTAGAAGTTATTTTAAAAAATACCGGAATTATTAATAATCAAAAAATTAAAATTATCTAACCTAATATTTGGCCAAATTTAATTAACTATATATGGATTGAAAGGGAATTAATTTGTTTATAATTTTATTTATGTTTTTACCGTTTTATGTTTTTTATTCTTTATCCCATAAAAATCGGTCATTTTGTTTCAGAGTTTATTATATAAGAATTAAAATATACATAAATCTCACAATTATTAAATGATTTATATTAAATTTTATATTTATAAAAATGAATTTATTATTTAATTGTGAGATTTAATTAATTTAATTCTCTCAATAGCTCTGCAACTACATGACTGATTTTTATGGGTGCAAAAAAAAAATTTACTATAACTAATTTCATATCTAAATCTTTCAACTTGTAAGACACAAAACGTTTAAATTTTATTATTTATTTATTTTTAAGGTTAAATTGTAAATTCCTTTCTGTTGATTTTATTTTCCCTTTCTTTCTATCCCTTATTATTCACCCTTAAGGGATTTTTTATATCCTTTAACGAAGACACACACACAAACATACAACATCTCAACAACAACAACAACAACAATAAGAGAGATAAAAAACGAAGCGACTTTTTTTCCTAAATAAATTTTTTTTCCTATTGGATTAAAAAGATACGAGACTTAAATTTTAAATTTATTTAATAACATTGTTCCTTTTGTTGTTGTTGTAATTTTATTTGTTTTATTTGGATAGATGATTTAATTCAGTTACTTTATATAATAAAATCACTACTGAATAAAATCCGAAATGCATTTTGCGTCATCTAGAATCCCGTTGTGATGGATATATTTACAACTACAAATTACAGAAATATTTTTTTTTATCGAATCAACAGAAATGGTACTTTATTTAAAATTAAAATCTATAAAATTTAAAAATCTTGTTAAATATGTATTTTATCAAAATAATATGCTAGTAGAAAATTGTTCTACGTAAAATTTTGAACAAATTGTGTTTGAAAATTTTTTTTATATCTCTTACCGTTTAGGAGAAATAGCGGATTATATTTGTTTTAAATTAGGGCCCCTAATTGGATGGATTTTTAATTAATTAAATAAAAAATATAATTTTCAATAAATAAATAATTTTTTTTTCTAATTATTTAATTATAAAATTAATTAAATTGAAAATATTTTATTTATTTTTTTATTTTCTCATTAAATCTCGCTATTAATTTCAAATTCTAAAGGGGTCCAAATCATAAAAATCAAAATATCTCCTAAACTATCAACTTTAGAGAAATTATACCGTAATACAAAATTGTTCTATTTGAGATTTCCAATAAATTTTGTTTGAAATAGATTTGTATATCTCTTACCATTTAAGAGATATATACGAAAATGTGTAATTTCTTTTTATTAAAATTATTTGTGAATTTATTATTGTAATTTAATTTGTACAATCAAAATCTCTATTAATATGAAAAAATTTCATTAAAAATAAATTATTTTTTTTTAGATTAAATAAATAAATAAATATCTCTTTGAATTTTGTTATTTATTCAATCCTCAATTGGGTTGAATGTAGGAGGAAGGAAAAAAAAAGAGCCCGAGAGATTTTTGTTAAGTATTTGACGAGTGTTTGTTTGTTTATTGGCTTTAAATTCCATTTATAGGCCATTTAGGTTGACTTTGAATGATTTATTTTCTCTTGAGGGAGGGGCGTGGCTTATCCCCCACCCCCAGTCCCACTCAACCTACTCTCATTGGTTGACTGCCATCTCTTTCTAAAAGAGAAATGGCGGCGACTGTTTCTTTTTTTTTTTTTGTTTCGTCATCTTATTCAGTAGGTGAAAATAATATTAATAGTAATCCGCAATAGACGGTAAAATTTTTATTTTGTGATTATTGAAATAAAAACCACGCTATCATTTAAAAAGTAAATAAAAGAAAATGGCAGAAATTAGAAAACTGGAGAGCAAAAATGGCAAAAAGAAGGAAGTAAAATGACAAAAAAAAAAAAAAAAACGCCGCGAGATTGTATGAAAAAATAGCGATTTAAAAATTAAATAATAAGAACGAATCTCAAAAAGGAGAACGAAAGAAACACGCCAGCGCTCTCTGGTGGTCCCGGGTACCATAATAGAGATTAGCCAAAAATCTTTATATAAATATATTTAACTTAGAGGATGTACAAGATTATATGGACACTGTTACGCATTAGTGTGTCAAGCGCCATCTACCGAGTTTCGAGAAAATTAATATTAAAGTTTTTTGCTTTCATTGGATTATATATAATTTTTTTTTTGTCAATTTTGCAAATAACATTAAATATAAATTTTTTTAGGACATATTTCATAAAAAATACTATTCATTATAGCATTTGAAACAATATTCCGTGATTAACTTTTTTTGGCGCTTGACACACTATTGCATAACAGGGTCCATATAACTCACTAAATGTATTTTGAAGTTTACTTGTATCTGGATTCAGATGGAATGAATGAATTACAATAAAAAATAAAAAAATAAAAAAAATATTTTTTATTTTTATTTTTATTTTATTTTATTTTTTTTTTTTTGTCATGGTTAGAATTCCTGAAAAGTAAAAAAAAAAAAATTTATTGTAATTCATTCAATCCATCTGATTCCAGATACAAATAAACTTCAAAATATATTAAGTGAGTAAATATAAAATTTCAGATGATTGGTTTCAGTCCTTTTGACATAACGCTTTTTTGTTATTTTCTTTTTTTTTCTATACAAAGCAATTCAATTCTAATTGAGATAGAGAGAGAGAGAAAATGAAGACGTGTCTGTGGACAAACAATTAGCCACTGTTAGAGAGAAAAGAGTATTAAAAAAAAAGAAGGCGAAGAAGAGAACAAAAACTTAATTCTTTGTTTTTTTTTTTTTGTTTTTCTTTTTCAAATTCTCTCTTTTTAAACCCCGTCTGAAACAAAAGTTAATTCCAACTTCAATGAAATCTCTCTCCTCTGCTTTTAATTCGATATCGATTGTTACACTAAATTGTTCATTAAGAGTGAACAAAACAACTGTATTCTTGTAAAATCTATGTCCATTCTATAGATTTTTTAAAGGTATTTTTCGGCATCTTAGGCCATTTAGATCCCTCCTATTGATTGGTATTAAATTCTATTTTCGCCAGGGATAGAATGCGAACCCTCGAATTTTGCATCAGAAATTATTGCTCTACCTCTGAGTTATAGGTCAAAGACAGAGAGTTATTAAAAAAAAAAAAAAAAATTCGTTAAGTAGTTTCTGAGTTCATATTGAAATTAAATCCTATAATTTATTTTTTCTATTATTAATCATTTATTTTGTTTTTATATTATTTTTTTAATTTAATTTGAAATAATAAAATAACAATTAAATCCCATTATTATTTTTCATTTATTTATTTATTTTTTTTTTAATTTATTATATCTAATTATTAAAATTGTGAAATTTTATTATATAATTAAATATTTAATTTAATGAACATATTTTTCAATTTGCGGGTTAAAAAAATTTTTTGTTTTTTTTTTCCAATTTTTAAAAAAATTATTTCACCTCCACATAGTTTTTGTTTTTAAATTCATTTATTTTATTTTTTTACATTCTTTTTTTGTTTCTTTTACATTTATTTATTTTTTTTTTTTATAAAATCTTTAAAAAACAATTTAAAAAAATACTTGTATATAAAAACTTTGAAACTAGTTAACGGATTTTTATGGGACACTTTTTTTGATTTATTTATAAAATGCTTATTTTTGCTCTTTTGATAAATAGCTACAAAAATACGGTATTATTTCAGTCAATTTGTCAAAGATACTTTTTTGTTGTTGTTTTTGTTGATTATGATTACGTGAATAAAAAGCTTTTGTTTATTCTCAATTTGTTAATATGATCATCAAAATCCAAGGTAAAGAGTTGATGAAATGAGAAATTGAATTGAGACAGAGAGTTGGTGGGATGCAATTAACTCTAAATCTACGGTATATTATTCTATCCAATTATTCAACTATATATACCCTACATCCCTTTTAAGGAAACTTTTCTATAAATGTAGCCTATACGTACTATAAAGAGAAAACGAAAATTAACAATTATTGTTTTAATAATTGACGTTGAAAAGGTGAGATGGACAAAGATTGAATTGGCGCCCAAAACAAAGAGAAATAAATTCAATTATTAATTTGAATTTTAAACCTTTAATGACGTCATCATTTTCATCTGAAAATTTATATGAAATATTAATTTTCAATTTCACTGAAAAATTATGTGAAAATTAAAATTTAAATATTAATTGAATAAATTTTTAATTTTGAAACTAGTTAACGAATTTTTATAGGATACCTTTTATTTATTTATTTGTTTTTGTTAAACGCATTTTATAAAAACTTATTCAGAAATAAACAAATTATTTATTTATTTATTTTTTTTTTGAAAATTTCTCCAAATCAAAATAACCAAAAAATTTTTATTATTTGTTTTTTAGGTATTTTTCTTGAAATAGATCTTGGTGGAATCCAGGGACTCAACTATGAGAAGCTAATTATAAAAATTATAATGTTTGGAATTTATTTAATAAATAATTTTTTTTTTTTTTTGAACTTCATTAACTTATTTATATTCAATTCTACGATAAAGTTACATATAAACAAAATTGTAGAGAATTTAATTCTCTTGCGAATCAATATAGAATTTATTAAATTCGGTCAAAAATTGGCATAGATAATTGCGATTTTTTGATTGTTAATTAATTTTACAAATATTTTCACTTTTTTATAAGTATCTCTGAAATTATAACTCTAATTAAAATAATTATTATTATCAAAATTATAGAGGCGTTAAATGACTACTTGTTTGTTAAAAATAATTAGTTTTAATTTGAGATAAAAATTAATTGTATATAGTAAAAATTACTTTTTTCTTTTAATATCTTTTTTTATACTTAATTTTACGATAAAATAATTTAATCATCTTCATTCTGGTTAATAATTTTGACCTTGACTGTATATTTAATTAGAGAGCAGAGACAGACAAGCAATTTTGTAAAGACTTTTTATACTTGAAAACGTGTATTTCCGTTAAAATTTTTAAAAAGAAAAAATAAAATTGGCTATTATTCATTCATGATGTGTAAATTAGCTCTTAGAAGCTACAAACAGATGGACATTAGCTCGAAAACCACACACACACACACACACACTTACAAAGTCACTTTGTCTGAGAGTTTGTTTGTTGGCTCGATGGATGGATGGATGAAGAGACAAACGGGTAGGGGGGGAGGGAGAGAGGGAGGGTTGATAAATGGAACGAGAAGGAGGAGGGGTCCATCGATCACGAAAGGAGGGGGAGGGGGTGTTCATTAGAGGCTCTGCCTCATCTCTCTCACCCTGTCTACGCCTCCCCGGATGGATGATCATCAAAGTTAAATTGATGCTTTTTTTTTTACTCCTCCTCTTCCTCCTCCTCCTCTTTCGTCTTCTTCTTCAAAACCCATCATCTAAATTAAATCTCATTCAAACCTTCATCTTGGAAATTTAATTTTGTGTATGTGTACCAAAAAAAAAAAAACAACGAAATTTCATATTATCGTTTACAGTTGAAAAAGAAAATGAAAGTTTCTCTTCATCCTTCAACTTATTTCATCTCTATATATTGATTGAGATCTAAATTTTGACAATTTTTAAGTTTTAGACCCCGTAAATTTGAATAGAAAAATTTTCTAAATGTTAGAAAAAAAAATCCGTCAATTAGTTTTGGAGTTAATGAGTTACAAAAAGAAATGAAATCTAATAATTTTCTTTTATTTATATAAAATCTAATTTAATATATAAAATTAATTATAGAATAAAAATTATGAGATTTAAGTTTTGTTTGAATCGGATTTAGACTACTACTTTGAAACTACTTTACGTATTTTAATGTTTTTTTTTTATGTGTTAAGAATTTTTTCGAGGAGGATTTTAAGATTTTTGATGAAATTCATTAAACATACGAGCGAAGCAGATCTAAATAAGTTTTTATTAAGGAGATAAATTTTCTTTTTTTTTTATTTAAATAATTTATGTAATCTTATTTACCCAAATTTAATAAATCATTTGAAAACCGCTATAATTTTTCTTCACTTGTCTTTTGTTTCAATTTAATTGCAAAAAAGTTTTTAAATTTTAAATGAAATAAAAAAACTTTTAAGAAAAAGTGACAATTATTTATTTAAATGATTTAATTCCAGTTATTTTTAACAAGCTATTTGTATGGTACAGAATTTAATTTCCTAGAATTTTTATTTAATAAACGCAATTTTAATAGGAGACATGGTTTTGGGAGTAAATAAAGAAAAACTCAAATTTTTTAATAAATTCTATCTGTGTTGACAAAATTTAAAGAATTATATATCAATAAAAAGTGAAATAAATTCTTATTAATTTTGTTGTCAAATTGATTGTAAACAAATTATTCAAAATAAAAGATGAAAAAATAAATTGGTCATCATTTTACTACACTGAGAAAAAATTTGGTTTTGTCAACTAAATGAGTTTAGTTGAAATTTTATTTAGTTAAGACAACTAAATAATCTTACGACTATGAAATCGTAGTTGGAGCAATGAAAACAATTTCATAGCGACAAATAAATGGTTTGGTTAAAACGATTTGACTAGGTCAATTACATTATTGTAACGGTAACAAAATTTCTTTGATCAATGCTACTAAATATTTAGTCAAGAGTCAACAATATCATTTGGTACCCACAAAAGATTTTATCATTACGACAACAAAATTATTTTGTTGCTACTAATAAACGGTTTAGTTGAAACGGTTTAATTGGTACAACTAAATTTTTGCAAAGATTACTAAATTATATTCATTGACGACACTAAATATTTAGTAGGTAGTAGTAGTTTAGAGACAACAATATCATTTAGTATCCACGAAAAACTTTATTCATTGAAACAAAAAATCATTTTGTAGAAAATTCGAAATTAATGCTGCTACTGTTAAAATTTTCTATGTTAATTTTACAAACAATTTTTTTCCCCAATGTTTTGGTAACAATTATTAAATTAAATACTTAATAATAAAATAATAATAAATAATTATTAAATTTAATATTATTTAATTCCAAATTTTAATTTTCCAAAATATTATTTTTATTTAATGAAATTTATTATTATTATTTATTTCTCAAGTAGAAAAACGGATTTTTTTCTTTAAAATTTTTCTAACGTCTTTTAACGACATTTATGTAAAATGGAAAAAATTGACCGTCTTTCGAATACAATTCAATTGGCTTGCTCTTCTCGCCCAGTAAAGTCGCCTTGCTAATTCATATTAATTTGCGTCCTGCAAAATAAACACGACAGCCCTTGTCGCTATTATTATTTCTTTTGTTACATTTACATTACCCTTATTAAAATTCTGATTACAAATTTTATTTTTTCATAAAAGTATTTATATAATGAATGACGAAATTGCATCAGTTTTACTGAAAGAGTGGAATTTGGAAAAACATTAAGAAGAATTCAAACGTAAGTACATAACGATATAATTATTAAAATTTTCCTTCTTTTTTATCATCTTTATTTTTTATAATTCATAAATAAGTCAGTAAATAGCGATTTTCTTCTTTCAGTCGAAACAATATTAAGAAATACTGAAAAGGGAAAAATTCTACTTGAATCTCGTCCGGCCGATAAAAAATTGCAGGATACGAATAGAGATTTTGTACCAGGTAGTTCGATTAATTGTAGCAAAAGTTATAAATGCCTATCCTAATAGCAGGTACAAAAGAATAATTTTGTTTTCGCCTTTTTATATTGTCATATTTTAAATTACTAATAATAAGTTAATTTCTTGTTTTTATAGAATCTGCAATGATGTATGGGATGGCCTAGGAAAGCAAATAGTACAACTATTTCCAGCCGAGCATCTCGACTGCTATTATATTCCAGCAATAGGTAAAACTAAATCAAAAGATAACAAATCACACATATCAAAAAGGAAACGAAATCAAGGATAAGACCGACACCTCTCAACACCTCCAAAACTTATTAAAAACGACACCTTTAAACGAAGGTAAAAGTAATTTATATTAACTAATTTTTAACATTTGTTACTTTTAATATTGTCTATAGCCTTCGGGCCTTGATGTTAGGGTTAGCGTGCTGGCCTTGTATACCAAGAGTCGCGGGTTCGGACCCAGGCAGTCCGATGATTTTATTCAAGCCATTTGGATACAAAATGGCTTGAATAAAAATGCCTGACCCCCAAAAAAATATATATATATACAGGTATATATATATATATATATATTTTTTTTTTTTTTCTATAACGGTTATCGTAAAAAGCTCGAGTTGCCGAAAAGACTGTGTGCATGTATGTGTGTGAAAAAAGTGTGAATGTTTAAAAAAAATATATTACTAACTTATAAGCTTAATAATATATTTTATTTTATTTATTTTAGATTCTCAAGTGGCTGTTCAATTATTATTATTGCCACATTATATCGCCCCTAAAAAGCTCCTAAAGGCGCAAAAGAAAATATATCGTTGTTCCATTGGAAGTGCAAAGGATTCTTCAATTTTTCGAGCTTCTAATTGTTTGACGTCTGCATAAATGATGCCATGTACGCGACTACGTCTACCCTGGAAGCTATTGATATTTGTTTTAAGGCTTTTTTGTTTTTGGATTTCTCTTATCCAGTTGACAGCGAACACATCTGGACAATCTTTCAAAGCATAATATACATTTTTTTGTAACAAAAGTACAAAATAAAAATTAATTTTACATTTATTTAAAAAAATTGCTTTATTTTTTATACCTAAAAATTTTCATGTATGAATATCGTACTTGTTAGATATAAGTTGATCTTCGTACATCTCATAATCAAGAAAAAGTTGTAAATTTTTTGTTGATCTAAGTAAATCAATTTAAATCTTGTTTTGATTAATAAAGATATACATAAAATTTACAACTTTTATTGAGTATAAGATGTACAGTGAGTGACAATATTAAGTCCCATCCATGCGTTTTACACTTGTGATTATTTCATTGTTTTTAAAAAAATATATATTTTTTAATGGAAACTTTCATGGTTCAAACCTAGAAAATTTTCAATCAAGATTTTTCTTTTCCTTTATAAAAAAAATGAAATAATCACAAGTAAAAAACGCATGGGTGGGACTTAATATTGACCCTCACTGTACAGAGTGTATAGATACGCGATACCCATAATATATGAAGCAATAACTATGGAATTGTGGCAACCATATAAATAAATAAGCTTAAAAAAATGGTTTCATAGTCACAACCAAATAATATACGGGCAAATACTTATTTACTTAAATGATAACTAAATATTTATTAGCCTTTAGTAACTATGCAATGGCGGCAAGCACGTAGTTGAATACGCTTTAAGAACTAACTATTTACCACAACCAAAAGCATATGATACAGATAATTATTTGTTTACTTAGGATAAAATCATTTTATATAGTCACAACTAAATATCTTGGTAGAAATTCAATAATATATCTAGTTGAGTAAATTAAAAAAATTGTGGTGACAATTATTTTTTTTTAATAAAGACCACTAAATATTGTGTGATCTTAAGATAAATTTAGTAATCGCAAGTAAATAATTTATTTAACGGACAATAAAATATTTGGTTGCCGCAACATTTTATAAGGTTAACACTAGGCTATCTTATTATTTAGTTGCCACAACTAAATTTTTTTGACAAAACCAAATTTTTTTCTCAGTGTATATATAGGCCTAAATTGTAGCGGCTAGCTTCTGTCTGTGCCAATCGGGGCGCTGATTGGCTATAGTTATAGGAAGTGGAGCAGGAGCGGGAAATTTAAAATGGCAGAGAGGGAAATTTGAATTCCAAACAGTCAGCAAGAATAAATTTGATGCCGAAGGCGAGCAAGGGGGTCAAGGAGGCGTAGCCTGCGGCCAGTGATAAAGCAGGGCTTCGGTGGGCTTTACCACTGGTATTTAATAATTTCCCTTAAATAAATTTTAACAATTCAATTTCCAGTTAAAGTTCCAGTTAAAAATAAAATAACAAAGTACTGTTTTTTCGATTGAGAGGGTTAGTGTTTCCACACCACTTGTATCCAAACTCTTAATTAAAAGTTAAACATTCCTCTTCATTTATTGATTATAGGCCTATAAATAAATATTCAACTTATTTTTTATTTAATTTAAATAATTTTTTTTTTTTTTTTTTAAATTTTAATTTAAAAGTTAAATATTTAATCATAAAAGTTTTTAACTTTTGCTCAAAAGGTGTTTGATCTCTTTTCAAAAAAAAATAAATAAATAAAAAAAATAATAATAAAGATTTTTAATAAATTTATGAAATCAAATCTTTGTTTCTGAGATCAAAAAAAAAAAGGGAGATAAATCCGATGGGGAGTCATATTTCAATTCTCCTTTTAAATTGATAAAAAAAAAAAAAATACATTTGGTATTGTTAAAAAAGTCTACTCTAAAGACGAAGCAATTTTATTAAAAAAAAAAACGAAATTAATCAATCCAAAATTTCCACAAAAAAAAAAAAAAAAAAAAAAAACATTCTCAATGTAAATATTCATATAACAATTCAAAAATATATAAAAACCTTTCATCACGGAAAATCACCTTATTAATTTATTAGTTAAATTGTCTACAAATCGAAACTTTCCAACACCTCCTGTAGAAAATTCTACACACATTAAAAAAAAACCCATGAAAATCCGTCAAGTAGTTTAGGAGTTGGAGCATTATAAAGAAAAAACTTAAAATTAATTAATTATTTTTATTCTAAATTCTAAATTGGCGGAAAAAAAAACAAAAATTAGAATTTAATATATTTATTATTTAATATATAATTAATCATAGAATAATATTTTTGAGATTTAATTCTAACTTTTTCTTTATAACTCCCTAACTCCAAAACTACTTGACGGATTTTCATGGGGTTTTTTTTAATGCATAGAGAATTTTAAGAGGAATGTTTTATTTTTGAATATGCTCATTTATGGAGTCTAGAAATAAAAATTTAATAAAACATTTTAAATATTTAAAATCAACTGGCTTTAAAGACGAATTCAAAAAAGGGTTCTCTTTGAAAAAATTACCTTAAGGGGCTCTAGAGGGGGGGGGGGGGTACAAACATTCCATTTGCACTCAACGGATTGTTATAAAACCTAGTCCAGAGCTTAATATAAAGGTCTTAATTATTGTTTTGGTGCTGAGAAAAATCATCCTTTTTAATTTACCGCCTTAAATATCTTATTACAATTAACTTCGACTATAAATTTGTAAAATTTCCTTTTTCGATGAGTGATTCCAGAAATTTAAGATAACACACACACACACACACACACAGAGACAGACACCTCCTTTCTATCTCTAATTCATTATCAGCTTTAATGAATCTGAGTGAAAGAAAGAAAATAAAAAAAAAATTATTAGATATTTGCATAATAATAAAAGAGAATCGAACTCGTTTTGAATATTGAATGATGCGTATTTTTATCTCTCTCTTTCACTGCCATTAGGATTATTTGAACTAGAGTCCCTTTTTTTTATAAATTCATCTGGGGTATTCTCGCTCTCTTTCGCTCTCTCGTTGATTCGATTTATTAATCGGTGACCAAAAGAGAAAAAATTTCACCTTTGTAAAAAAAAAAAAAATTATTGAATCCGCACTTATTTTAATAATATTATTAATCCCACTTAGGGGATTTATTTCAAAAAGTTTATGCCACTTACAAGGGGAGTGCATAGCCTTGAGAACACCGGTTTGAACGAAACATTTTTTATATGTAGTACTTGACGAATAACAAATTCTGTTAAGGCGAGAGAACGCCCTTCTCAACTTTTTAATTTTTAACATGTTCCATATATTTAAAGAAAATTCGAATGCTTTCTGTCAAAAATATAATATAAGGAAATATTAAATTTTATACTAGAAATATATTACTATTAATTGAACTGTTACTGTTAGTAACGGCTTAAGGCATTCAGGCAAAATCTTTAACATTTTTTTTTTAGACGAACCGTTGAGAAGCGCGTTCTCTCGCTTTAACAGAATTTGTTTTTCATCAAGTACTAGACATAAAAAAAATTTCGTTCAAATCGGTGTTATGAAGGCTATGCATTCACCGTGTTAGATAAAAATTCCTCATAATTTTTTGAAAAAATTTCTAATATAAAAATTATATAAAATTTAATTTTGAATAATTTTTTTATGAATAATTTTTCTCCAAAAAATATAAATAACAAAATTATGAACAAAACAATAAAAAAATACATCTCTAAAATTTGATGAAAATAAAACAAAAATATACGTTTATTCTAGATTTAAATATCAAATTTAAATATGAAATTGTAAAACAATCGGTTTAACCGATTTTGAGAAAATATAAAAGCAACCCGAAAAATCATCATAACTCAAAAATGGTTGATTTTTTACTTTCTCTTACCTCTATATATATGTTAATATATATAGAGAGAGAAAGTATTGGATTCATGTCAAAAATTCGATGTCGAGATTTTGATGGATCTTCACGTTTTGAGGTCCCCTGAATCCAAAAAAGTGGTTTTCGCGACATGGTCTGTCTGTGTGTCTGTGAACAAAATATCTCAAGAACAAAAAGAGTTAGTAGGTTGAAATTTTATATTTAAGTTAGGCACCTCCATGGGACGTGACACGAAGCTTTTGACCAAAATCGACCAAAGAGTACTAGTACTTTACTGATGCACTTTTTCAGTTTTTTTCGATTTTCTCAAAATTTGCTCCAACGATTTTTTTAAAATTCAAAAATCAATTATTTTTTAGATTCTCTTTAAAATGTATATTCTCATTTTGTGATTGAAATCTTCTGAAGACCACTTTACTCTTGTTCTCCATAGAAAAGATAGGAGAAATGGTTGCCATGGTAACAAAATATAAATATTTTGTCATACTTATAAATTTTACATCTTGAAAATCGAATGTACCGTACTGTCGGAAACTAAATACATGTCGACACAAAAAATCTGGTGTGACAAGCACAGAACACAACTTTCGATTACCGAAGGTAAGAGAAAGTTGTGTGCTGTGCGCCAGTCACACCAGATTTTTAAAAGTGTTTATAAGAAAAATTGTTTGTAATTTAATTTAGAATAACTTTTCTATAGATAACTTTTCTCTAAGAATATAAACAACAAAATAATTGGTATAAAATGAAAAAGCATACAAGAATAAACTACATTTTAAGAAAAATATTTTTTGTTTCTCATACAATATATTAAATTTTATCTTTCTAGAATTTGTAAATAAAAATAAGTATTGATATTTCTTTTGAAATTATTTTAATTTTCAATATATTTGCAACAATTTCTAATTTAATAGAGAATTTAATATCAGCAGCCTTTATTTATTTTTACTTTTTTTTTTCGTATGAAAATATTTCCAATATGCATAATAATTAATTTAATTTTGAATTTAATTAAATAAATAATGCGGGATTTATTAGAAATTGAATCAATTCAAAGAATAATTAATAAATTAATTTTTTTTTTGTATCCAAATGATTTAAAGTTAATTAATAATTATAGATTCATTTAATTTTAGACATTGGAATTTATTTTAATATTAATTGATAAATCAAAACAGCCGAAATTCTATGAGTTTGTTAAAAAAAAAAAACTCCACTACCATCATTTCAATCAATATCTCTATTAGATAAATTATAGATGAATAAATTCTGATCGAATGGATATTTAGTTATTAAAATTTGATTTCAGAAAATCAATTAAATAAATAGTTAAATTTTACCATTAAAAAAATTTTTTTCCCAATTTTTTAGCTTTAATAACGTCTTTATTATTAATTTGACAATAAAAATTGATAGATTACAAATTATAGAGGATTTAATCATCTTTCAAATGTTTACAATTTTTTAAATTTGGTTAAATAATATGCCTTATAATTTATTTTTAAAAAATGGAAAGATTTTACTATAATTTTCATGGGAAGAGAATAATAACCTCTTTGGATTCAGTTTGACAACAAAAGTTGGTAGAAATGAAATTATACAGAATTTAATCCTCTTTTTATGTATATACAACTTAATAAATTTGGTCAAAAAATAAACCTTTAAATCTATTATTAAAATTTTTGAAAAAATTTATATTCCCTTTAATGCAGTGAATAAATTCTTTGTAGTCAATTTTACAACAAAAGGTAATATAATACGATTTATAGAGAATTTAATCCTCTTTCAAATGGTATATAATGTATTAAATTTTATGAGGTAATACCTTTGCAAAAGTATAAAAAAATTTGAAAACTTTTTTCTTAAAAAATTTATATTCGTTATTAGGACGGGAATAACTTGTTTGTGACCAATTTGACAAGAAAAGTTTATAGGAAATGAATTGTAGAGAATTTAATTATCTTTCATATGGTATATACCGCATAAAATTTGGTCAAGAAATATACATTAAATTTGAAATTATTTGATTAAAATCATTAAGAAAAAGATTAATATTCAGTATTTGAATGTGAATAACTTCTTTACAATTAATTTGACAACAAAAGTTGATAGAATACGAATTATAGATAATTTAATTCTCTTTCTTTTGGTATATAATTCATTAAATTCGGTAGAGAAATACCTATCAAAATTTGAAAAAGAAAATTCATCCCCGTTGAAAATATCCTCTATAATCGTTTCCGCCCTGATGTGATTAAAAGCAACATAAATTCGTCCAAAAAAATCCTTTTACATAAAATAAAAATGAATTCATAATCAACAATTAAATATTAAAATTTATACGAATTATTAAGAATAATGAATATTAAAACGCATGTGTTTAATGAGAATGTTAATATAGACCAAAATGGGTGTGAGTGAGCTGATAATGTGCACATTATATAAACGAGTGAATTCGTTATGTTCGCTTTTTTTTTATTATTAATATTATCATTATTCATAAAAATTAATTTACTCGTTAATTCATTTACTCGTGATATGAAAATTAATAACGAATGATTTAAACGTGAATTAATAACATCAAAATAAAATAAATTGTGCGTTTGTGTGTACGTAGATATGATCGAAAAGATTGATGGATTGAAATTATATTTGAGACATTTTTTAAATTGTAGTTAAAATCAAAATATCTCTTTAAATATTAATTTTATCCTATAACTTTTATATACAAAATTATCCTATGCATGATGGGAGTCCCATCCTCATAGCTGTAGCCAGAAGAATGCTCCATTGATGGATGAAAATTCTGAAAATGGAGGGGTCGCGGCTTCCTGGACAGTGCTTTGAGGAGCTCTCAAAAATCGACTCCCTCCAAAACAATAAAATAGAATGGAACTGGGTAACCCAGCTCAAGGACCTACTTCGTCGTACGGGGAAGTTGGAAATTTGGTTTGGGAGCTCAGAAAATATTAAAGAACACATACCCACAATGCTAAAAAACCTAGAGAGTCAGCTTCTATTAAATGATGAATCAAGAGTGAGGGAATCAAAATTCCACGGATATTATAAAAATCTAATAATAACGAATAAAAGGCTTCGCCAGGGTTACTTGGGCCTTGCCTCTCCATTGAACTATATAAGGGTGGCTGCTCAGCTGAGATTGGCTAGCGGGGATCGTCTCAGGGTGTGGGTTGGAGGGACTGGCTATGTGGTCGATCAGAATGAGATCTGCACAATTTGCAATATGTTTGTGGAGGAAAATTTGTGCCACCTTTTCTTTGAATGCCCAATGTACATAGATTTAAGGAAGAAATATTTGCATCCAATTGATACAAATCATAAATTAGAAGTATTGTTAAATATCAGGGATGAAAATCATCTAAAAAACTTGTATCACTACACTGTGAGCGCCCTAATGCTGCGGGCGCAAATAATA
This sequence comes from Euborellia annulipes, assembly GCA_023213315.1. Taxonomy (NCBI): domain Eukaryota; kingdom Metazoa; phylum Arthropoda; class Insecta; order Dermaptera; family Anisolabididae; genus Euborellia; species Euborellia annulipes. The sequence goes on from JAKCPI010000947.1 coordinate 49,717, forward strand.
AACTAATATAACCTACATGTATTGATACATAACTACATCTCAGAAGTGTAATTAATTAAATTAATATTTTAAAATTTTATAACAAATTCTAAAGGGGTTCAAATCCTCAAATCCTAAATATCTCCTAAACTATCTACTTTAGCAAAATAACACCCAAATATAAAATTGTTCTATTTAAGATTCCCAACAACTTTTGTTTGAAAACATTGTTTATATCTCTTACCATTTACGAGATATAGAGACCGTTTTAACTTAAAGTCAACATTGAACTGATAAAAAAAATAACAAATACTAAATTATGATTCTTTTTTTTTAATACATAGGGATTAGAAAGATGATAAATCATAAGGGATTACTAACTTAAAATAATTTTTCTTCTAAAAGTTAAATTTCGCCGATCCAAATAATCGGATTGTTTCTTACTTATGATCAGCGATTCAGAACAAATTTATTAGAAGATTAGAGAAGTTTACTTACTAACTACTGGCTTGTTAATATACACCTCTCTCTATCTCTCTGCAGACGATGCAAAATAACAACAAAACAACAACTTACCTGCAACAAAAAGAGAAAAAGAATAATTAATAAAAAAAAATCAAAATATCTGTTTAAATATTAATTTTATCAAAATAATACACAAATGAAAAATTGTTCTTTATATTAAACTAAACAAATTTTGTTTGAAATATTTTTTATATCTCTTCTCATTTGGGAGATTTAAGGAGGTTTTTAGATTAACTTTGCTATTTCAAAACATTAAAAATCAATATAACTCATTAAATATTAATTTTATCAAAATTATATACAAATATAAAATTGTTCTATGTAAAATTCTGAACAACTTTTGTTTGAAACATTTTTCTATATTACTCACAGTTTAGGAGATATAGAGGATTATTTTTGTTAAATTGGCACTCCCTGTTGTTTGAATTTTTAAAATATTCAAAAAATTAAAATAAAATATTTAATTTAAACAAAAATAAATAAAATAAAAATATTTTAATTTAATGATTAAAACTCGCTATTTATTTATAATAAATTCCAATAGGGTTGAAATCACAAAATGCAAAATATTTCCTAAATTATTCAATTTAGACAAATAACACCCATATATAAAATTTTTCTATTTAACATTTCCAATAATTTTTATTTAAAAATATTTTTTATATCGCTTATAGTTTGCGAGATAGAGAAGGAAAAAAATCTAATTTATTTTAAACGTATTCGGATATATATATTTGATAGTCAGTAATCAAATCTTTGGCGGATTATTAAGTTAATAATTTATTTTAAAAAAAATTTTAATATTTACTTTTTCCTAAAAAAAAAAAGGAAAAAAAAAGGGGAAAAAAAAAAAAAAAATAAATTTTTTACTTTTTTTCCCTCTATTGAATTAAATGACCATCTGTTTCCCGACATCCAAAAAAAAAAAAAAGAAATTATATATTCCATGGACATTTCTCTTCAATCACATAAAGCATCCCCCTTCCCCCCTTTACGCCGCCCTTCTCTAATAATTCACCACATTTTGTCTGTCTGTTTGGCAGAGCAGAAACTGAAATTATGTTATACAAATACTAATTACATAATTGAAGCATAAGAGGTTTAGAATTTGAATTAAAAAAAAAAAAGTAATAAATATTATTAATATAGTATAATACTCAACCGTAATGAATATACAAAAAAATGTATACCCTTTGTGGATTTGTAAAAAATAACACTCTTTTAATTATAATCATATTTATAGAACGAAAAAAAAAAGATATTTTTACAAAATAAAAATTTTTTTTGTAAAGTTTAGTCCCAACCGAAAAAACGCAAAAATAAATAAAAAAAGGATAAATGATGCAAAAATATATCTGAAAAAATTTATAGAATACAATTTAATGTCTTTTAAAAATTTCCCATTTTTTGTTTTTTACTTTTTTCGTAATTTTACTCGAAAATCGTGTGTTCTATCAAAATCAAGTTTATTAGATAAATTGTAGAGGGTTGAATTCCAAATCAAATGAATACCTATTTCTTAAAATTGGCAAGAAATAAATCAGTCAAAAAAACAACAAATGTCGATAGTATTTTCAAAAAATAGTTTTATTTGAAATTAAAGATTGAATGACTTATTTCCAATCAATTTGACAATAAAGAGTTCATAGAAGAAAAATTATAGTGAATTTGATTTTCTTTCAAGTGATATATAATTAGTTAAATTTGGTTATGGTAGCACACGGCAAAATTATTAAAAATGTGAAAAAGATTTTACTATTGACCAGAAAATAATGCCCTCCAATTTTTTTACTTTTTAGTAATTTACTTCCAAAATATGAATCTAATCAAAATCAAGTTTATTAGATGAATTGTAGAAGAGTAAATTATGAATCAAAAGAATACTTAATTTTTAAAATTAGATATAAAGAAAATGATTCAAATAAAGAATTAAAAGTAGATAATTTTTCAAAAAATATTTTTTTTTATTATCTTAAGGGATTGAATAACTTATTTCCAATGGATTTAACAACAAAAGTTGAAATAAAAAGAATTATAGAAAATTTAATTATCTTTCTATTGAAATATAATTCATTAAATTTAGTTAAGCGGCATACATTAATTTCATTAGAAAAGTAGAAAATATTAGTCCAGAAATTATTTTTTAAAAGACAATTTTAAGTCTATCGTAAAGGCATAGGCAGATGAAGGGGATAACCTGGTACACACTGTCAATAAATAAAACACTCTAATGTTATATAAAAGTGCAAAAAATAAAAAAAAACTTTTCAGCATTTTATTGTTTCTAAATTTAATTTTGTTCTCATCATACCAGTCGAGGGCAAGAGACGAAATCTCTACATCCCCTGTTTAAAAATTGACTGTTCAAAAAAATAATTTTTTTTTTTTTTTAATTATAAAAATAAATCGTAGTGCACTTTTTTTTGTTTTGATTTTTTTTTCTCTCTTCTCAATTTCCACACGTGTAAAAAAAAAAAAAAAAAAAAAAAAAAAACCTTTCTCCTGAGTTCATCTCTCTGGATTTGTGTTAAAATTCGAAAGCCGGAAATTTCCAGCAAATAGTTAAATATAATAGAAGAAAAAAAAAAAAAAAAAAAGAAAGAGGAAATAAAACCACTCCTAGAATATTTTGTTCCGGGGATTCCCAGCTTTAGAAAGAGAGAGAGAATAAATTAAATTTTCATCGGAAAAGACCCAAAAGATTTCTAACCCCCCCCAACCCCATCCCTTCCACATCCCCTTCTTTCCATTCGGGCAACGAATTTGATATATATTATTTTTTTATTATTTATAAAATATAATATCTCTTTCACTGCGGAGGAATTCACCCCCTCCCTCCCTCATCTCCCCCCACCATCTTTCCGTCCTCAAGCCGCCATTTCTAAGTAAAAGATAAATAATAAATTTATTGGCAAATAAAAGTTGATATCGTTATAAAACATGGCGCAATTTATGATTACGTCATTCATGGGAATATCTCATTAAAATATAGAGAGAGTGGATATATTCAAGAAAAAGAGATAATAATTTACTTCAAGATGGTCTTGGAAAAATGGACTTTTATTTTATTTATATATTATTCAAAAATTAATTTTAATATCCATATCATATTTAGACGATAAAATATAGAAGAAAGCTATTAAGATGTAAAAAAATTTTTTTTGTTAAACGTTTTAAATTACTAAACCTCACCCTTCTTCGGGATTTTATTTATTTATAAATGAAATTTGAATTTCAAAATTAAAAATAATTTAATTAAAAAATAAATAGACAAAAAATTGAGTCATTTTTTTTCTTTTTAATTTATTTAGT